>OMLM01010561.1:17826-40093 GCA_900302695.1 Helostoma temminkii
GTACCCCAAACTCGATCAGCACAATTAGACTGGGAGTCTGTACAAAGCATGTCCCATGATGCATGGGTGATGTCGGTGCAAACTATCAAGCAGTTGTCCATCAAGCTACCTATACAGTGTTTATTTTGATGTCATAAATTGTAGCAAAATGTCTCAAATGGAAAACAATACTAATTAGTTTCTGTGTCTATGACGGAAGAATTGTTTTGGTTTAACCTTAAGGACGAACCTTAGTGAGGCTTGTCCTACCTTGGTTTTCCTTTATGACATCCCTTACACGTATTTAAACAGTCCAAATGGTTTGTCATCATTATATAAATTCACCCAATAATAATGTTTCAAATTTTATTCAAGGAAGCATTGCCATGTTCCGAATTATCAGGTGACTTTTGTACCCTGATCTACAGGACTAGTTATAAAAAGGTCTCTGGTAGAAGTTGCGTAGCTCACAAAGCTTCCATTTAGCAGCTTCCACCCAGCGCTAAGAGAGATAAGAGTTAATGCATGACCAGATTGGAGTGGCTCCACCCTGCTAAAGCTAACAGGCAGAGTTATGATGAAGACTGGGCTGTTTCCAAACAGGTGAGTCACAAAGACATTCCAACAAACCTGAAAAACCTTTGCAGGAGTGCTGCGTCTATAACAGCTGATATTTGTATGCACAGTCTGTTTCATTGTGATTCTTTGAAAGACTGAGGAACTAAGGGCAAAAAAATGCAGTTTGGCACAGATCCAAAGTATAAGGTAAAAACCAAGTATATGGTTTTCACAGTGTGTCAAACTTCTGAGGTTCTCACCCATTATTCACAACTTTTGACATGCCTGAATCTTTCCAATGTCTCTTATCTGCTGGAGGAACAAACCGTAAATAGACGATATTTCATAACGCAACAGAATTATCATTAATTACAGAAGATAGTCACCTTCCCTTTACCAAGAAGGCAAAAATTCTGGCTGTATTTTTCCATCAAACCCTCTTTTGTCACACTGACATAATAAAAAAAAAAAAAAGATGACAACTGAGAAATCACCCTGCAAAACATAATTTAAGGTTAGCTGTGAAAAATATGTACCGTGTGTAATGTGTTGTACACACTATGAGCATCACTAAAACACAAAAGACTGAAACAGATCACTGCAAACACTGAACACTGCATCAGATATACACCCACATAGCCTAACTCTGATATGCCACCTTTTCTCAAGCAGTGTTCGCAGCTCCTTTCTCATCTCATTGCATGTGCGCTGAGTTAGGGTCCCCCAGGTCAGTCCTGGTCTAAAAATACCAGCCAAGGAAAAGAGGGCTGCCCCCTCTAGCTTGCTGGAGGAATCCCAGCAGAGGCTCTAAAACAGACCAGTGATCAGATACATGCAGACCAATTTAGCTCTGTCTCTGTGACAGTAAAGGCGCTGTGGTCATCTTCTTTTTCATATTGGTTCTCAGAGACGGAACAGGAATCATTTCGTGCTCCTCCGTGTTCCTGTACAAACTAAGTGACACGCTTTTCTTTCAATTTTGTGGTGTAGGCTGGATTTAATGAATTTCTCATTTAATTTTCAAGTTGCATCATACATGGGGGGAAGAGTGTGTCAATGCCCAAGGGCCAGACTCATTGCATAATACACCGTACTTACAATCAAGCTTGCACAAAAGGTTAAAAATCAGGACTATCTGAATTTTTCTAAAGGCAACTCAACGCTGGTGTAGCTGCAGAAATATCATTCCATTTGTTACGATTCAATTTTAATTGAGCCACTGGGATTTTCTTTCTCGTACCTTAGATTACATGTGAATTATTGACAGAGCAGCAAAGCAGCTGTTATTGACTATTAACAGTAATTTGCATCTACATCACCGCCGCCATAACTCTGTGATTCAGCCTGGCAAGGGGCAATGGTTCAATCTGATGAGAGAAAATGTAAACCGTATGACTCATCAGTAATTAGAATACGTCTAATTCAAACTGAATTTCTTAATCAGGTAAATTGAGGAGGTTCTTGATCAAATAATGTTGGGCCACATCTCTGCCATCAGACTGTAAACATCAATTTAAGGTTCGGGTAAAGGACAAACATCAATTAATGCGGCAACCTGTTGCACACACTGATCAACACGTAGGATCTGACCTGTGTAACAGTGTGTAAAGGTGTGACGATCAGTTTCATATAGAATACCTCAACACAAAAACATCTCAACAATGACACCCCACCCTAAGCTACTCTATCTGAACAGTGATCTTTCTTATAATCCTCTTAAATCCAGACTACAATCAAGAGCCACTCATACCTTCATAAATAACAACCAGCCTTTTAGATTCACCAAGCTCAAAGGCTGAAGGACTCATTGCTCTTTGACAGTGGCACATTCAGCAGCAATAAAACTCACTGGCAGCAGAAATAGTAATTGGTACATATACAAGAAATGTAAAGAAGAACTGTTTTACTGTACCACAGCCTAGGAAGACATCATCATTCAGTCACTTGTGATGGCCACTTAGCTAGCTAATAACAAGAGCAACAGTTACATTCATATAAATGTCACATTCCTACAATACATCGATACCCTTTCTGAAGTGACTGGGCATGGTTCAGGTTAACACAAGCCCCAAGACAGTTTGTTATTGTTGAGGAGCTCACCATTTCGCCAGATATCAACTTTTGCATTAGCAACCTAGCCTAGCTGCTGCTAGCTGCTGCTAGCCAACAGTTAACTGACACATCACTGAACGCTCTCGCTCAGAGGCAAGCAACCAGTGGTCATGTAGCTTAATGTGTGAATTACTTGGGCTTTCGATTGATGTGAGAACAGAAATTATGCCGGGGTTATGTTTCCTGAGCACATGCGACGTTAGCTAATGGAGTTAAGAGAAACAAACTGCCGTTAGCACTGTTGCTTAAAATGACTGTAGACTTGCAGTTTCAGTTAGCTAAGTTTGTCACTCCTGCTGTCAAGTCACTTTAGCATCTTGAGGGTCTGAGAGACGTGTGCCAGGCTGGACGCTTCGTTTGGTGCTAATAAAAAAAAGTTATCTTCCTTCAACATCACGTCCGGGTTATAAGTGTTAAGCAGTTCTGTTAATAATCTGAACCCCAATGCTAACACTGCTAGCAACAATATAGTAGTTAGCTCATGCTGGTGCGAAAGTGAAGACACTAGCAATCATGTTGCGCTGTATGTTCATTTTAATTCGGCTTTACGGTCACAGGCAGTTTCCCCACTTCTTCCACCACTTTGCTAGGTGTTGTCATGAATGGCAAGCCGTCCAGATGCACGCCTCGCCGGCTACACACGTCACCACAGTGCGAGGCGACAGCGGCCCGTCTTGTCACTGGCTAGCGTTAACTTAAAATGGCGGTGAAAGCTAGCTAGCTTGGCTAGCAACGAAATTCGCTTGAGGGAGTGTGAAATCATTTCTGGTAGGCAATTCCCCACCACTGCTAGCCGAGCATTTCGCACGCATATACGTCCAGGTTCACCTACCTTTAAATTTGAGGTCTGCGGGAGGGTCGAGGATAAGGACCTGATCCAACTTTGACATTTTAGCTGAGGGGGATGCACTTGATTTCGGTATCGGGAAGTAACTGAGAAGTGGAAATCCTAGATCCCCTGCTACTCCAGTCCAATGCTGACTGAGCTCTGCGGACGAGCATGTGAGTACAAATACTTGAACGCGCACGGCCCTACTGCGCACTCTCCTTGCTCTGCAACTGGTGTGATAAAGCCACAGTGAACCAGTTATATAAAGCGCCTTTGAACTTAATATGGCAATCAACAGTATGAGTTAATCAGATCAGAAATGTACCTTCCAAAATCATATTCACTTCAGTACAAAATTCCCTCTATGTTTTCCAGGAATTAAACTGCAGTGGAAGGATAAAAACAGAAATGGGCAATTTGGTACTAAAAAGTGTAAAATTTTGAAAACGTCCCTTTAATCTGTAGATTACTGACTAATTCCTTGCGTGCCTTTTAGTATCAACAACAGCACACTTGTATAACTAATTATAGAAAATTATTTCAACATTCACTGGAATCTAGAGGAGTTTTCATCATGCTGGATTTACAACAGGCCCAGGTCTACCAGACACTTTCTGACCAACATTATTTGTAGATTCAGCAGTATATAATTACAGTTAGCTCCACATGTGACAGCTGAAACACTAAGGTTATATACACATTACTACGTCAGTTATTCTAATGAAACAGTTATTTATTTGTAATTACTCTGAAAATTAGGAATTTGCATGATTAATACTTTTACTTTGGGTAATATTTCACCAGATATCGTAACATGTTGACTGCACTATGTTTTGCACCAGTACGCTGTAGTACTGCTACTTCTACTGAAACAAAGTAAAACAACTTCTTTCATCATTTGAAATCTGCACTGCTTTAGCAAAATAAGTGTTAAGACACAAACATAAAACCTCAGTTAAGTAGATTGAATTATCCCATCATCAGAATACTGTAATCAGATTTTACTTTCCTCATAAATGGATAGCTTTATTTAATAAACAGCTGTTTTAGTGGAATATGCACATCATTATTCCCTGAAGACCAAGTTAACACTTTCATAATGCATGGTTATGTTCACCAACCGTCAAGACCCTCCCAGATTTTGAGCTTAATATGGTAGAAAACTGACAAACCAGCAAATATTCACATTAAAATCTGATCCCAGTCAATTATTTATTTATTTTTTTTGCTTTGAAGGACTTAAACAATGTAAAGCGTTTACAGCTCATAAAGACTACTTATTGGTGTCTGGGGAAAAAAATAACTGTGGTTAAATCCATCTTTAGAACAAAAACTGGAGACCACTACCCTCTGTAAATAGCTAAAAGTGTAATCCACTGCATATTCCCCACTCTACGTGTGATTTCTGCTGCTTACAGCTTTTCAAAAGGTCATTTAACGAGCAACGAGCAGCCAAGTTTCACTTTTTTGTACTTGGAGTTTAGGTTTCTGAAGTGTCATGTGGTTCAGCGGAGATACACAAACCATCTTCTCACGACCATCAGGAGGTTAATCCGAGTCATGATCTTTAGATAGTGAGTCCACTCTTCTTTTGCTCATCTTTCTGGTCTCTGCCAGCAAAACTTCAACAAGAATCAAAGAGGCTGTGTTATGATCCCTTTGGAATTTCAGGTGTTTCAAACCACATATGTTATCCAGCCAGTGGGAAAAGTACCAAAAACAAAACAGAAAATAGATTATTACGACTTTATTACATTGATTAATATACAAAAATGAATACAGCCTACAAGGATACAAAGAAGCATGACCTAAGCATACAATATAAGGACGGTGCAAATAATTGGCAGTTTGAAAGTTGACTTATGTGTACACATAGTCTGTATTGATTTAGAAATTCTTGTATTATTCTAGCAGTATAAACACTTTATCAATGTCGCACACTGGTTTAGACAACATTAAAAAGGCACTTTGTGACAATGTACTTAATGGAAATGTCATTGTAATAGTAATGTCTAAGCTGTACTGTGTCTTGCATGGAGGTAATTTTACGGCAGATTGCACTGACAACTCTGTTTTATTACATTAACCTGTGAGGAATTGTGCTCAGCAGGTAATTTATATTCAGTTTATTTACGTTTCAGCTAATCAATATGTTGCATACTGATGGGAGATTGCACTCATATAGTTGACAGTTGGGATATGTGAAATATATTTACCCTGGGAAACTTTCGGAGAGGAATGTACTGTATGTTTTGTGCTGTTTATGTCTTTTTTTTTTCAGTAAGCAAATAACTGCTTACTGAACTTTACCAATAATTGGTAGATTTTCAAATGGAGCCTGGTGGTCTCTTTTCTCTGTATGGACTACATTAAAATACATGACTAAGTTTTATTAATACATAGATGTGGATAAATTTGTACATTTTTATCAGACAAAGTACAAATGTAAACATGTTTTTTTAAGCTATGAAAAAGGTGAAACAGAAATACTGTTAATATAAAAAATTGTGATGTATCCATCAACATTCTTGGTCATTTCAATGTTTTATCAAATACTACTAGTAAAAAGCACTAACACTGTTTTAACTAACTGGTTCTGAGGTCAAATTCTGTTGTAAATCTCTTACAATACAATAAAACACGTCTTATTTTTTAAACGGGCTAAGGACAATATTTGTTACTTCTCCTTTACCAATTTTTGGAAGTTATGATTCTACAACTATATTCTCAGACTTCTTTTAAGAGTTTGATCAGCCTACATACTGTATACTACTCATACGTTCTGTAAAACACATGCCAATCTTTTCTCATTTTAACAGTATAATTGTAACCTTTTTTTTTTTCGGGTAAAAACACATGTTTGGCAGGCGTATACAGTCATTCCCTGTAGTGAAATCACAAAAAATATATTTCAGCATGTAGAAAACACTTTTAACAAATCACTATGTAAACAATTCTAGTATTGGTAACAGTGTTTCAACAGGGGGTCTCATACTGTCTTGATGATTTAGAGCTCTAAGCTGTTAATTCTGCAGCCATACAGTTAAACCATTATACAGAAAATGTGTGTGAAAACACATGACAAAGTGGAATGTAAAGCTGCTGACTCTGAACGACACAGCTGAAGGCTCGTGTACGGTTCGATCTTGTCAACCTGAAATTCTAATGAAATTCTATATAAGAGTGCTGCATACGTGAACGCAAAAGCTCCACAAGAAGGAAAAGTGTAGCCTTGATAAAAAATGATATAAACACTTTCACTTAATGTGTGCCATTTGAAAGCCACAGTGTAATCAAAGTTCTACAGAGCAGTTCACTCTTTAAATGAAAATGTAGTCGTAACCAAAGCCCAGCTTTCAACGCACATCACCACTTCTCAGTTTGTGCTTTAATTTGAAGTTTCTGTAGATGGTGGGATAAAACTGCTTTGTTGTAATGAGATACCTATGTAACATACAAGTAGAAATCTTAATGTAATTAAGCCAAAGTCCCACAAGGGGGAGACAAACTGAAGGTTTTCTGCTTTCTGACCTGATCAGAATTTAAACGGCTACAATTAAATGAAATAAATGTGCAATGACCCATAAAATATTGTTGGCAGGTTTTTCTGTTTCATACTGCAGTTGACCACACTTACAAGCTGACCTCTGACTGTCCACATCTTGTCTTTAACTAAGACGCTGTGTGCATTGTGGACTGTGTGCTGTGCTGGTTGTCTCCCTGGTGCTGAAGGAGTAATATCATCAGCCGCTGTTGGTACTAACAGCATCTCCTGGTGGATGGAGCAGGCTGCCGGGTGAGTTTAAAGGACTCATTGCTCTCCACCTCCGGATTTTCCAGAGGTGGAATCTGTTTACCTAAAGACACAACATAAGGGAATTTATAGACTTTGACAACGTTGTTATTTATTGGTGGAAAAACATAGGAGACGTGACTTATTATTCCAGGCAGGGGTATTTTACGTGATTCAAAACATTTACAATAACTTTGGAAAGTATTCCAACCCCATCAGTTTCCAAAGCAACTTTATAGAGCGGATCCTAAACAAACTAGAGGTCACCTCCACTTCTCTCTTATGGTTCCCCCAACTTCAGTCCAATACTAAATTAGAGTCATATTTAGTTAATGGAAAATGTTTTTCTAGCCTTTCTGTGAATATTAGACATTTATCAGATTACATGCAGCCAACCTCCAAAAAATTCCAGTATAAAAACTCATGTGATACAGACACAGTATAAAGGTATGGAACCTACTGATTTTCTGAAAGAGCTCCTCAACGTTGACGGCATTTCTTGCACTAGTCTCAATGAATATAGCTGCAATAGATTCAGCAAATTCCTTAGCTTCCTTCATAGGAACTTCCCTGTAAAAGAGGAAAAGTTAAAGTAAGTGTGTGCTGCAAACAATTCAAACTTAGCATTATCAGTGTGCAAATCCTTTTCCCAGCCGCATTGTGGAATGTCAAGGCGTTCTTTTCTAGCCACTGTGATTTTGAAAGTTTCTGTTTCGTTCATTTATTTAGTGTTTTTTTAAAATTTTCCATTTCTTTTATATGGTCTGGCTGTTGTTTTTGTACTTGCATTTATACTCTCTTAAACAGGGGTAACTTGCTGCTGATTAGTGAGGTATCACAAGAAAGTTCACAACTATGATCCTTTGTCATTCCAGACGTCTTGTTCACTAAACATGCAAGACTTTGCTGAACAGAGTCTTCAAGACACCAATGCCATAAAACAAGTTTAACCTTTAGTAGCAAATTGCTAAAGCAATAGCGATTTTGACTTTTTTTAATAACACGCATGGTAACATTTTAAACATAAAATGCCTAACAAGTAGTTTAAGCTATGACAAACGAACACTTTGCTCACCTGATGTCTCCTAAATCATTCTTGTTCCCTGCTATGGCTACAACAATATCCTCTGGACCGTGTTCTTTCAGCTCCTTCACCCACTTCTTCAGTGTCTGAAAAGAGTCCTGAACAACAAAAACACATCATGGTCAGATCTGAGATAGAAACCTTATAAGAATGTGACAGTTTCTTCAACGGGTATCACACATTCACTGCATTAGGTGGTGTTGTTCAGACAACTTTCCATTACCAAACCGGGAAAGAATGACATTTGTAGGTCATGGACACAAAGCTTCCCAGAGTGTTGGAAAAGTAATTGAATTTTACATCACGTGTGAGACCAGCTTCAGTTACGCATATTTAATGCAGTGGTACTGTACACAACAGCAGCTCCAGTGGTACCAGTTGAAGGGCGGTGCTTCAAAATGTTAAAAAAAGATTCTTGGGTTCTGCCAACTGCACTGACGTTTCACTTACTGTGACTTCTTTGATTTAGAGAGTTATTTAGAGTGTTAAAATTCTTACCAGTTTAGTAATATCATACACAATGACAGCAGCAGCCGATCCTCTGTAGTACATAGGAGCTAATGAGTGGAACTAGAAAAAGACAACACAACAACAGCAGTTAGCACTATCAGTTTCTATTTTATATCCGTTTGTGTCACAGTCTAAGAGCCAGCTGGATTTCAGATGATTCAGAAACAGTGTCTCCATTACGTCCACCAGAGTGCATCTTGGTTACAGTTCATTAAAAACACAATCATAACAGGTAACACAGATATTGATATTAGGCTACACTCAAACTCTGAATTATTTATGTCACCTTGCAGACTTCCTCTGTCGTCATTTACCAGCACACTGCTATCTTTATGCCACATTACACACAAACTTGACATGCATTAGCACCTACTGCAGTCAGCACAAATGGCTATCAGATCATCCCTGTCCTTGTGGTGCTCAGGCATCCAAACATTGCTCTACAGTGACACTAGTGGTCAATAAGTACACTACCAGCCAACAGTCTTGACACAAAAATAATGTTTTCCAAAGAGAAGAATAAATTATATTTTATTTTTATAATATCAGATTTATCAGAAATATGATGTGGGTATTGTTAACATTGTAAATGACTATTGTAGCTGAAAAGAGCTATTCTTTAAAGGAATATTTACATAAGCACACAGAGGTCTATAATGAGTAAAAACATTAGTGCTGTCTTCCGATAGTTTGTATGTATATTTATGTTTGTTACTGTTAGCGTCAAAATCATTCTTAGTAGGAATATATTCAGATTTTTAACTATGTGTTATTGTATTTTTGACTGTGCTCACAGATTGGGGAGAAAGACAATTGTTACATTATCTTTCACACAGACAAACAGACATTTCGATACTTATGCTATTTCTTTCCACACAACAAGCAAGTCTGGCAACCATCAAGTACACACACCATCCCCCTTCATCAAATGAATCACGATGACGGTACCACAGTGTAATAGCCTTCCAACTCTGTGTGAGCCATCCTATTTCATTCCTTAGAATAACTCCATGTCATTGACAGTGAGGTTATTGTGTCTTGTAGCAAAATGTAATGGAAAATTACCTCATTTAAATAAGCTGATTCATGGTGGCATGTGTGTAAACTTTAGGCCAACATTAAAGAAATAAGGCATTTCTGTCGTGGATGCACTCACCCTTTCCTGCCCAGCTGTATCCCAAATCAGAAATTTATGTAGTTCATTTCCACACGGCACAGTCTTGGTCAAGAATGACGCTCTGCAGATGATATTTCACAATAACGTTTTTAGGTTTGTTCCTTAAAAGGCACAGGAAATAAATTAGTACAAGTCAGCAGGAAACAAATAACACTGAGAATAAAGATTTTTTGATGCTCAGTCCATGTTGTGTAAAAGGTACTACATGGCTGAGAGCTGTGTCAATCAACCATTACACAAGAAGCAGTGAATCAGTGATGACAGTGGGCTGTTTAGATAGGACAGAGCTTATCAAAGCAGAAATTATCTGAGAAGGAAACCAATCTGTTATAGAGCTTACATTTATAAACAAGAGCAATTTCCTGAGTGGATTTAAGCTTCTTTTTTTCATTTGGTAGCTGTTTACTCTTTGCATATAGCTGCTCTGTACAATTTGGGGTTCAACCATGAGTTTTTATGGAAAGTGTAGGTGCGCATCTAGTGACATTACAGACAAACTATTGTAAATATGGACTTTGAGTTTGGCGTTATATCAAATTTTAGGCCTTGGAATGTCTGGAACAAAAATAGCTGTATCCCACGTCTGACAATGACTGATAATGGTTTGTTTCCTGCTGTCAGGGTCTTTCATGATATGTACTGTGATACTCTTACCCTATTGTGGGACTAATGTTGTGATCAAAGTGATCCTGAACAAATCGGCAAACAATACTGGATTTCCCAACTCCAGTGTCCTGAAAATAGGAAGTTACATATCATTCACAGAAATGTAGACACACACACACATGTTAACAGAGTCAGTGCTTGCTACTGAGCAGAACTGATTATGCAACTGCCTGGTCACAATCCCACTCCATCTGACAGGTTCCTGTTGAGCTCTGTATTTATAGTCAAAATCACATATTTGTATAATTACAACACACTGTCAATCACAAAACATACACAAGAAGTTAACATAAATATTAAGGTTTTTTTTGGTTTCAGGTGGGTTTTGTCATAAAATAACCTACACATAGCATAATTATTGCATAACGTGTAAGTGAGGCATGGCACAGGTTACAAACACTAATAGTAAAAATACAGTGTATGCAAATACACTCCAAGTTGAGACATCAAGAAGTGTATGTAAACACACTGATTTTAACTCCTATATTCCACCTGGACCTAAAGGATTGTACAAGGGTTACTATTCAAAATATTGCAAGCAAGGCAATATAGTGTGATTTTCAATAAAAACCCAAATATAGTTTACGTGCCTACACAGACGATTTGAGTTAGTCAAACTTTTGGAGCTATGCAAGCTCTGATTCACGTGTTGTTGCAGTCATGAATGAGTTACTTGAGGAAATCCCAACACATAATGCAAGGGTGAGCTACAGTAGGGGCACAATTGCATAAAATAACAACTTCCACTCAAAATAAGTTCTGTATGTCCATCGTATTTAAGATAATTCATCATCTCTTCATTAAGACAGGAATACAATTGAAAATGCAGAACTGAAATTGTCTGTGCAATATAGGTAAGTAGCCTGCAATCAGTATCAGTACACGTTACTCCACAGACACCACGTTTGTTTACTACTGTAGTTATGTACTGTAGCACCGTCGTTATGGATTTGAGCAGCCTGTGCCACCATCTTGTGGACGGATCTTAGTCACCTCCGCAGGTACGTATGCAAAGCTGTTTTTTTACATTTAAAAAGTAAAAAAGTATTTGCCCTCTTGACGTGAGAGGTGAACCCTGGATAGAGTGTGCAGGATGCACGAAGTGACACAAAAAGATGTGTTTTGTTTACAGTGCATCAAAGCAGGGCCGATCACATGATTACAAACGATGCCTTATGGCTATAACCCCGGATTTTCTGAAGGGCAGAAGTGTGATACAGCAGCAGAGAGTATGATAGACTATTTCCTATATTTTCTGGTGTCTGAAAGTGAACGCCCACTCTCTCACTGTGAGTTGAGGTGTGAAAACAGCTTTTGAGTTCACATTAAGTATGTTCACTAGGATGTATATTAGCACCAACTAGGCCATGTTTAGCCATTTGCATGAACCATGTCCAATAACCTGCTGAAGACAGAACATCTGGCACATATGTCCCACGAAACCGAAACATTTCCTTTCATGGCAAATCAGCTCTTCTCTTCTCAAGTCTCAAGTCTTGTGTTGCTCACTTATACCACACTCTGGATACAAACCTCAGCCAAATCACTAAATGCAAATGTAGTAACAAACAGCATTTCACCCAGTGCATTAACCTTTTAGTCAATACATATTTAATGTTGTAAAACTGTGACATGAGGTTTGGATTTCTGTAAAAATGAAACCATAGGCTATATATGTGTAATACAGATACCAAGCCACCCTGCCAACACCTTTTGCCCTAACATTTTGTAGATACGCCACTGCGGGGTAACAAAACTTTGGTATGGACGGTTTATGGCTATTATAATGCCTTTGTGAGCATGTCGGTGGGCTGTGGGGCTATGCACAGGCCTGGTAAACCATAGCTTGCTCTTGTAATATCCCCTTTTCCCCCTTTTATCCTGATAAACGACCAGTTTTCAGTGAAACGTCTCTGACCGTCACTGTCACCGTGTTTTGCTAACGCAGCAGGAAAACTAACGGCTGTCTCATCTAATGGTGACGTAATGAATGATTAACTGTCAGAGCCGTTAAAAAAACAGGACAAAACGCCACAGTCGGTGGTTTTAAAGATGAAAAATCACATGCAGACGACAAGAAAAGTGACCTAAGGTGACCGCTGCCACCGCCGGTCGACGAGATTTGGGGTTTTCCACTTAACTAGCTGTCAGTGTTTATTTGATTTGAAGTTTTCTGACGATAAATAAAACAGAACAAAGTGAAAAAAAAACAAAACATAACCAAAGCTGACAGTGTGAGCTGGAGCGGCTAGCTGATGCTAATGTGCTCACACCAAAATGTTGTCGGTTATTTTTGATGTCACTCTCGCAGCAGGCTAAAGGAATTTACCCCCCCCAAAAAAAGATCATCAAAAACATCTGTCACTTACCCCTAAAAGGCAAACTTTCAGCTCCCTTATGGCCATAGTAAGTTGTGGAGGTCTTTAAATCATTATTTGTCAGTGTTTCGGTCAGTGTCTTTGTCTCGTCATGCTTTAAACTCTGTTTTTTTCCCTCTTCTTGGATAAAAGAGAAAACCCAGCCCCAGAAACAGGCTGAGTGACCATCATCTATCGCAGCGATAAACCAGATCAACGTTACATGCAACTACCGGCGAGGACTTTCAAAATAAGAGTTATTATAGGGTAGACTATTTGACTAAATACAGTGCTGTGGTACTTTTATTTGAATTTTAATATAATATATACTAAATATTCTATGCTACTTTTTCTGTAGTACATTTATTCTAAGGATAGGTACGTTTTAGATTAAATTTTTACAAAAAGTCACTTAAAGATTTCTTGTATGTCATAATATACATATAAATGTGTATATTACAAATATACATCACAAATATTATATCAGCATAGTTTAATTTACAGTAAATAACCTGCGGTATTACCTGAGGTACAACAGTGAAATATGCTTGCACAATGTTGGATTAACAAATTAACAATCGCAGGCAGAATCATATATGTGAAATATATAGCTCAGCCTATAGCCTTTTACTAAAGTAGTAGTATTTGTACTAAAGTAGTATTTTTACTTTTTTCATTTACTTACTATATAAGGGACTAGTTCTTATTTAGTAAAGGTCCTAGGTGCTTCTCCTGTCAGCGATTATGCAACAAACTTAGGTACAATTGAAGTATTCAAATCTTGCTTAAAAGGTTAAATTTTAAATTAAAGTGCTTGCCACAAAATGCAAGTAGAGTATTAAAAGCCTTCTGATTGTGCAGTGGAACTGTTTACATGAGTGTTGTATTTTTATCTTATTATTTCTAAAGGATGTACACCAGTAACATTTTATTGTTGGTCACAAGCTCTTCACATGCTGGTAATTTAATCTAAGACTAACTAGTAACTACACTGTAAGAACATTAGAGCAATACAGGTGCAATATTTCCTCCTTTAGAGGTAGCATAAATGCATGATACTAAGGTGTTTGTTTCATTTAGATGTTAATCATAAAACCTAAAGGCTTTGATTTTGAAACATTTGCCTATATCCAGTCTTTTCTCACTGCTTATGTTACAATTGACTTCCTTTCGAATCGGAAATCGGTGAAAGTAAAGACAAGAGTCGGGTGGTTTCAGTATCTCTTATGTACTAAATTTTTGACTTAGAGATAGAACACCTGTAATTACCCTATTTACGTACTCAAAATTGATGCAGAATTTTATTACAGCTTCTTCTTCCAAACGGTGAGAGGAAAAAATATTCAGAGACCGTGTAATGGAAAATGGAAATTTCTAAATATGGACTACACCTCCACTCAAGCACAGCTGAGTAAAAGGGTAAACATGTGGCTTTGTGTCAGAGAAAGAAAGAGAGTTTGACAAATTATTCAGATTGACACTTTATTCTTCACAGCATTATGCAACAATAAACTACAAAAGTTTGGAACAATATGAAAATAAGCTCATGAGAAGCTTCTGAACCTGATCTAGCGTTTATCTGTTTCAGTCACAGGGTTAATAACATGTTGAATCATGAGTCCAGATGAGATTGCTTAGATTTGCCCGTGACCAGAGCAGGCGCAGTAACACTAGCGTACTTAATACAGGTCCATTAATTAAAAAAAAAAAAAAAAGAACAAAACATAAGAGCTTGCGATCTTACAATAATATACAGAAATGGTAAGTAAATCAGACCATGCCTTCGCTTTAAATATCACTGAACAACTGACAGTACTTTGCAATAGTTATGGATCAGCTGAGAATTGAAATGATTGACTCGTGTGTTGCGTTCACTCTCTTCGAACTGATACCATGATTAATAACTCCACATATCAAGAGTTAAACACAATCAAATACACAACAATGTGTGTCTCTGCACACATTTGAGACAAAAAAAATCACCACTACCTGTTTGTTATCCCATCAAAAAGCTGGAAACGATGCCATTTCCCACGTTTCCCTATTTGCACAGAGATAACAGGCAAGTGCACTGCAGTGTTGTTTCACGAAACAATGTCAAATTCTTTGCAGTGACGAATACACCGCTGTTGTGTATTTGTTTGCAGTTCACGTTTTCATCCACTGGTCAGTTGTGAAGTACCACGCCACTGTGTTTATGTGCATCTGCTGTTCAAAGAAAACATCTACAATATATTTATACATATATTCATATATTACTAAAAAGCTGTCGTTTAAAATTGTCCTTCAATAGTCATCCGTATTCTTTAGAATACTACTTAAATATATAATATATAGCTCAACCAATCATAAATTCTTCGTTATTCAAAGAGCTGTTTATGTTAGTGGTTCTCTGAGGAAACTTGTCCAGTCTTTCAACTACATTTATGGCACAGTGGTCTCAAATTTCCATTAAGGGAAGGGACTGAGATTGTTTCTAGTGATTTTCCTTAAGCCCTTATATGTAAAAATAAACTTGCTGTAATGCATTATTTACTTTCTTTATAAATCCTTTCATGCCACATCTCCCTCCTCTGCCTTCATACGGGCTTGGCACTGTGGATTTGACAACAGGATCCCACCTAGTCTCACACAGAAGAGGGCAGTTGTCCGCTACAGCAGCTACTTAGCTACTGTTTTGTTTTGTGTGTTTGTGTTTTGCATGGGAAAATGGGAATCAGGGTATTTCAATTGTGCTAGGCCAGGACACCAAAGACAGTGTAACAGATTGTTCCATGGCTGCCACTTGGGGGGCACATTTTCTAATGAACTTAGTGATCCAACAATGTAAACTCTCCGGCGACTAATGAGTGACGCTACAGGACAACTGACCAGCGGCATAGAAGTACAGCAGTGCTGACATCTCACATGTTGGTGTCTCTCCTGTCTTTGTTTGGTGAGGGCTTGGGAGGATCTTTAGCAGTCTTTCCATTAGCAGAGGCAGCCGCGTCTGCGCTGGCAGCCACCACCGTCACAGAGCGCTTAGTTTGCTCTTCACTGCGAGCCTCTGGGCTCGGCTGTGTAGGAGGCGCCTGCTCGGCTGGTGGCTGGATGGTCATCTCCTGCTGCAGTTTGTGGCTCTGCAGCAGGCGGAGCTGCACCCGGAGCTCCAAGATCGCCTCCTGTTCCTCGTGGATGGCCTGGTTCAGGTGAGTGTTTTTGTTCTAGAGGGCAACAAAATCCAGACAGTCCTTATGAAATATACTACTTCATCACAGACAACACACAGGGGTATAGTAATGAGGTGAACAGCAGAATTAAATAGAGTGCAATTTTCTTTTTTTAAAAATAATCTCACCTGTCGATTCCAATTTCCTTTCTTTATAAGACATATCATTTACAGTATACCCAAATATTTTGGTGGTTTTTTCTTTAACAAATTTATTGGAATTTTAAAAATCAACTATTAAATCACATTTACATTTTCAATATTTCTCTCTCACTTATTTATACAAATCCCAAAATAAAGGTGCTACAGTTAACTGGACAAACCTCCAGTTAAAAATAATTCATTTGAATTATACATGCTAAATTCTTTTTTCACCTCCAGTTCCTCGTTTTGCTTCTGCAGATCTTCCAAAATCATCTGCAGCTCTTCCTCATCCTCACTTTCACTTTCACTGTCAGATGAATATTCTTCTGTCTCACTGCGACCCTGTTGTCGACTGAGGAAAACAATACTGAGTTAGAGACCTACACTGCCTATAATGGCTGTTATTTGGTGTATTACAATATATTTCATACTCTGAACAGCCTCAGTCCTTACCTCTGTATGTCTGCAATCTCAGCCCGCAGTCTCTCGATTTCCTCCTTCTCAGTAGCTATCTGCCTACGAAGCACCTGCTCAAGAGAGATCAGCTCCTCCTGCTCAGTCAGGATCTCATTTTCCTGATTATGGAGAAGAGGGGGGCACAAAATGATTTCATCTGAGACTGCCATAAATAGAGCTCAGTAATATGAAAATTTGAAATATATGTTTAATCTGACAAACTCACCTGTGCTAAGAGGAGGTTGATAACTTCCTCCTCATTCTCTGTCATTTCCTCTTTTGAGACATCTTCCTTTGACAGGCTGGCTATCTCTTGGGCTATTTTACTTTCACACTCCTAAAAAAAGCAAAGAGGAAAGATGCAGTAGCACAACAGTCAGATTAAGGTCCTTCCAAAAACAATCCAACAATAATTTTACACATATTTAACCAGTCAGAGTTGGGGAGGTGTTACCTCAACTCTACTGTCACTGTCATTTCAAGCTGTGGTTTGTGGTTTTGTGCTCAGTTTCTGTTAATTAGCTCACGCTCATTCATAGAAATAGGGTGGACAAAACATTTGTTGGAAAACACTAGTGAAAACAAGAGTGTTCTTTTTTCCAGATAACATCTAGACACAGCTTACCTGGCGTTTGGCCTCTCGCAGTTTGCGTTTCAAAGCTGTGAGGATTCGCTGAACCTCCCAGAGTCGCTCCTCTTTGGACAAGTCCTTTATTCCTGCCTGCAGGTCCCTGTGCAGGCAGTTCAGTAGAAACTCCTAAAAGACACACACCTTTGCTTAACAGGTTGGAATTTAGTTGACACCAATATTTTCAATTAATGTAATTATAACAAGAACATTAAAAAAACTCTTAGTGTCTCTTTTACAGTCACAGTATTCTGTAGCAAAACAAGCCTGTGATCCTCCAATGACAAACAAAAAAGGTTGGTACACAAATAAAGTACAAGTACACAAATAATAACTGACATTCACAGTCAATTTCCTGTTCCATGTTTCTTGTAAAAGGCACATAAACCAAATTATATTTTGCTAGCACCATATTTATGAGCTACCTAACATTTTATTACCTCTGACAAACATGTAATAAAAAGATATCTGCACCTCAGTAAGTGTTCATATTCCAGTGTGATACATGCACTGGTATATAACTAGCGACATTTGTTCGACAAGTGCCTCAGTGTGAAGTCTCGGCACAGTGAGAAACACAAGGCAAGATAAAGATTTGTGCTGACGGGACAATATACTATAAACAGAAGAAGCTTACTTCGCTAAATTCTTGCTGTTTTACTATGCCACACTTTAATTCCTGCTGAAAGTGATGACGATGGTTTAAAAAAAAGCCATGCAACTGTTTTATTTAACAGATATTAGTGCTGGAACATGACTCCTGATAATTAAATGAAAAAGCATTTCCAAAGTGCTTCTGTTGATTAATAAACAGGTTAAAGTAGAGACTGCGGTAGTGAGACTGAACACACCTGTCGTCGAATCTCCTCTTTGATGCTCTCCTGGGTCTCTGGCAACGCTGGCATCGTTGCCATGTTGGACCAGCGGAGTGGCCGGACCACTGGCCTCAGGACTACGTCGCCAAACATCTCCCTCACGTGGGTGAAGAACACGTAAAGAACACGATTCCCAATCTAAACACAAACCAAACAGACTGGTCAAGAAGAAACAGAGAGCTACTGTATAGAACTGTGCACCACCGTCACCTCGCCTTGCAGTGCAGTGGGACAGTCCAACAATGTGTCAGACTTTAGTGTGACTTTTTTCCCCTGCACCAATTTCTCTACAACACAAATTCCCGTATATTTACTTAGCCTGATTAAAGTGACGCTGGACACCATTCATGAAGTGAAAGAAGTGTTTATTTAACAGCGCTGTGGCTACCGCTGCTGCTGGTTCAGAAAAAGTGGAGCAGCCACATAGACTGTCCCCTATGGGGATAAATTAGTGTCACTAAACTGGGCCAGGATTTCTAAGATGAACTGACTGTTTGAATCAGTAAATATGTTTGTTTGTTGCAGTGGGGAGGTTTCTTATGTTTAGGTACAGTTGAGGATGAGCCAAATTAAAATGTTTATACTTAGTATTTTAATGCCTTCTATTATATTACGTGCTATCTACTCTGCTATATCTATCTTCCCTCTCTGACCTGTATGGTTGGGTTGAGGACGATGGAGATATTCTGAATATTCATCTTGGTGTCAGCCTCCCTGGCAATGACGTGGTCCATGTGCGTGATGAGCCAGGAGAGGAGAAGTCTGCTCTGTGGAGACATTTCGAGCAACAGCCTCTGGAACTCCACCACCTTCTCGGCTTCCACCTGACGACCACAGGCGTCCTCGAAGCGCTGGGCGAGATCTCGGCTCAACAGAGTCTCTGGCAACTCGCGAAGGTACTGCTTCAAGAGACTGGCAACTGTGTGGGGATCATACTCCTCCAGGCAGGGGCACTCCTCACGGTCATATGAGGCTTTTAGTTCATCCACCTTGGACTTCATACCTGAGAGTGAAAGAAGCTCATCAATCACACAAATTAAAGTTTTTCCCCCTTTTTCATTTTAAAAGGACTTTTTCACCAAGACAATGTCAATTCAAAGGTTTCTGTACCTGAAACCCGGTAGATGCCCTCACACTTCATGCCATAATTTTCAATGTAGTCCACACATTCTCTGAAGATGGCTGGCAGCTGGATGCCGTCGTATAGAGCTGTCCTCTTTATGGCTTCAGCCAGAGGTGCTCCGAAGATGGGCCTGAGAGTGGGGGTCTCCACTGGGACTGGTTCTGCCTCCGTTGTTGGTTTCTTCTTCTTCTTCTTCTCTTTCCATTGTTTAACCACATCTGCCGCTGTCAGGTCCTTAGATTTCTTGTCCTTGGCCTTGTCCTCCTTGGGGACCTTTTCCTTCACCTTGAAGTCCTTTTCCTTTTTCTTGGAGAAGCTTGGCTTCTTGAACACATGGATTCCCTTGGAACGCTTCATCTTAGACGGGCTCTCTGCTTCGTCTGCTGAACTATCCTCTTGGAAGGCTGCGTAGCCTTCCGCTGTGAAAGTAAGAAAACGGTGAGAAGAGGCAGAATAGATTTAGATGTTAGGGGAGAAGCACCTCTGTTTTCTTATCCTCCTATGATAGCAGTGAAGTAGAAAGCGGAATAGAGATGTGTGAGAGAGACGATTACAGAGGAGGGGGAGAACGGGGACTTCGAAAAGAGGTCAGCCACCGATTTAGCATAGCTCCCAGTGCACCTTATGCCTCTCCTCTACAGAGCAGGCTCAGTTTTAACATTCTTCCTCAGAGGAAACAACTATAAAATTGCACCAAAGACAATTAGTGGCCTCTTCACAGTTTTTGTCTCCTCTAATTATCTCTACTCTGGGTTTCCCCAGAACGGCCCCTGTGTTTCACATCGCTGCCTGAGACACACCTTCACTGGGCTCTCTGGGTGTGCCCTGAAACAGTCCATCTCTTCCTCTGTCCCACTGTTGACCAGTGTAGGAGCTAAATACAGACATGGAAAATCCTGATACAAAGTGGACAAAAGGGGGCTGGCAACCAGTCAGTGAAAAACATTTTCAGCAAAGGAGGATCTCTCACTGCTACACACGGCAATGCCCAACAGCGGAGGAGTTCAACAACATTACAATGGTAGTCGGTTTACAATGACTCCTTTGTTAACGAGGTGCTACTGTCCTATTGTGGATAAACATGTAGCTTTGCCTGTTTAAACGCACCTTAATTTCTAAACATCAATCAATCTATTATGATCACACTGAAACCTATAAAGAGAAAGATAGAAGACAAATAAGTATTTTATTTTTATATTGGACACCTATCTAACCAAGCCTATCATTATACTATAAATATCATATATCATATAGTATAATTAGATATCATATTCCATAATACCTGATGGTATTAGTGTATTATGCAGTAACTTGCTGGTTTGATGTGTTGGATCCTTTACACCAAGATAAGACAGAACGCCTTGTTGAATTAATGGATTGTGCTCATTTGTTTGTTCAATGTTCTGAGCAAAGTAGTTGAGCTGAGTGCATGTAGTGTTAAGCAATGTTGCCAAAAATACCATAATAGATCAATAAATACCAAAATGTCGTAATTAAGGTGCTCCTATATTATGGTATGGTGTGAAACTGCAGTAGAGGAAAGCATGCAAAAACGACAACATCAACATATCAAACCCATGAACACTGTATTGCTATACTCAAATAGTTATTAATCAGTTGGCAGAAATATTACAGGTTTAGGCTAGTTTGAAAAAATATGTGATATCAAATTATAAGATCATGTCTTACTTCTTTTCTCTTTCTTCTTGAACTTGTTTTTCTTCTTGTTGTGTTCTTTGTCATCATCTGAGACGTAGGCATCGGGCGGCTCATGGTGATGGCCGTCATGAGGTGGTGATGGTTCGCCGGTGCGGTACAGCCCCGGGAACTTGGTGGGGCTGATTTCCTCAGAGCTGGGGGTGCGGGCCACACCCCCTGGGTGCTCAGACCTGCGCTGCTCAGCAGGGCTGCTGCTGGGTGGCAGGAAGCACTCGGTCATGGCTGCTCTGACCTTGTCACTCCTCTGACTGGCACATCACCTCTCCATCGGACCTGGAGTGAACAGAAATACAAGATACTGACAAACCACAGACCAAAACATTCAGGGTTCTCACATAAACTCACAGAGGTTTGGCTCAGTTTCCACACATCATTGTTCCTTCTGCTTAACTCAGAGCATTTTTCACTTTTTATTTATGAAATAGGCAGCAGACAAGTCTGTGAGCCTGTACAGAGTTACATTTACTCTTGTTTAGACTTGTTCCAAAGAAAAGTGATAAAATGAACTTGTAAAAACAGGTTTGTAACAGTTTTCACCATAAATATGTAATAAGCCTAAAGCCTAAACGGATTTAAAAATCTAAGTGCCTCATTTCTTTGTGACTTGATCTTCAACTTGTGTTTGCAATTGTTTTGATTCAGTTCTATTTTATATTACAACACTAAGTGTGGCTGAACTACTGTATGTGAGCCATTAGGGCATAACATAATGGAACATGATTTAAGTTCCGCTATTAAATGTTAAAAACAACTTCCTACAATTATATATTGTGTTTCTAAAAGGAAACTTTGAATAATCCACTGTACCTTCTTAACAGATTAAACATGTAGGAGTTAGGATACGATTAGTATACATTATTTCTGTTGTGAAGCTGTGATAATTTATGGGCAGAAATATTTGTTAATCTATACCAATAATTTAATTAAGACTCAAAAAATTATAAAACAAGATTTGCATGTATAACAAGATTCAGTTATTTTCCAATTGTAGATCTGAGGTTTACAGAAAGTGTCATATTTTACACTACTTATCAAAACTGTTTTATTAC
>OMLM01010561.1:40113-56364 GCA_900302695.1 Helostoma temminkii
ACTTGTTTTATCTCATTATTATTAGCTGTTTTATTGCATGTAATTTATTTTTAAACAGACTTTCTTCCTCAGTGCGGACTTAAAATGTTTCAATCGTGCTTCTATGTAAAGCGCTTTGTTCTGAAAAGTGCTGTCTGAATAGCAATCATGTTTATTAATATGTTATAATTCTTTGCTGAATATTTCAATAAAGACTACACGAAGAACTGCAGTAATGTAAGTAAGTAATGTAATGTCCACCCACCAGGTGGGGCTCTGCCATATGACATTTACAGTCAGCAGAAACATGAATACAGTCCTCTCACTCCACCACAGAAACAACTATTTGTTGAATGTTTGAAATCAATTTAACAGGAATATGAAGTAAAACCATAATTTTTTGCAAGTTCAAATGTAGCACGGCTTGTTGATGTCAACTCATCTTACAGGTTTGTGCATGGTAAGCATTAAAAACAATGCATACATGTGCAGGTTTTCTGAAGCAACTTTATACCCATCCAGGACACTTCCTGTACATTTTAATGTACAATATTTTCTATAAGTCAAATTCTGGTGTACTATCTTCATTATTCTTAAGATGCACAGTCCTGAAATGTTAATATGTTTGAGTTGTTTAAGTTTTCTTTTTGGCTGGCTAGGAGTCAGATTGGAGGCATTTAAAAGTGATGTGCATTTGAAACAACACAAGGCTGCCTGCATTGCTTTTGTTAAATGAAGCAAAAAAAGGGAACTCCACGCCCTTCAGGTACATGTAACAGGAAGTAGATACATTTACGTTAGTAATGCAATATCCTTGACACAGAATAATATATTATTACAGAATTATAAACTTATATACAGTATAACTTTATGTTTATGTCGCAAATCAATGACAAGCGTTTGTCAAAATGACAGCAGGTTGAAAACCACAGACTGTAGAAACAACTTTCAACACTGTCTACTACATTTTCAAAAAAAGAGTGTCAAGAAACTGTACGTGTTAACTGCTGAACAATAACTTGCTAAACATTCAGTAACTGTTTTGGGCACAAAACTATTAATACATCGTGCCTACCTTAATCTTCCTTCGCTGCGTACAGATTATCCTCACTATTTTCTTGCCATATGCGACTTACAGAATATAACTAACACAACACAACCAATCACATATCATCCCCCTTGTTAAAATACTCTGGTTCGCTTCTGTGCTATTGAATTTAAGCACATTTACATCAAAATCAGTCATAAAGTGGTGTCTTTCCTCTGAATGGAAGGGCCCATATGCTAACGATAATTTAGCTAGCTAGCTGACAACCTGCTAAGCTAGCTGATCAGTCAGCCTATCCGTAATGATTAAAGCCGCTGTGTCGTCTACACGAAATTAATATAACATATATAGTTAGCTTCAGTCGCTAAACCCTATTTTGCAACAGACGTACTGTTGCTAAAAAAGGAAAACACAAAAGACAAGAAACTTTTACCAAAAACTATGCAGTTCGGCCAATTTCAGAGTGCAGCTTCCGGCTGTCCGTTTTCCAAATAAACCAATCTGCGCATGCGCTGCAGCACAAGTGCCTAACGGGAAATGTAGTTAGAAATGATCTTGTCGTTTCACCGCTAATGTACAGTCTGTGTAGGTTTTTTTCCGGTTTGATCTGGAAGAAATTGACTGTGTTTAGACTGCGGTTTAATTTTGATCTTAACCACAAGTTGGCTGTTATACAAACTTGTGGACAAGAAAAACTGTCTACAACTGTTTGCAAAGCAGCTATAATCTAAAGTTGTTGGGACTCTTGCTATTCTGAATCATGTGCACTTTCCCAAACCCCGTGTTTCCACCCACAGTGCTGGTGGTCATCCTGACATTTGAAGCAAATTAACCTTCTGCTGTGGTGAATATATTCAATTCAGGATACAGGATTTTCAGTTATTTTTGATGTTGGAATATTTTATGCTACTTTATTTCACTTCCAGAGGGAACTATTGTAGTTTTTAAATCCACTATACATTTTTTTTTACATATAATTAAGCTATTATTGTAAAAGATACATGGCATTGTTTAAGATTTCATTGGATGTCTCCAGCATTTGATGATGTGACCCAGAAAAATGTGTCTATTTGTCATATTTCAGCATGTCTGAGTTGTTAACACTTCCAAAGAGATGTATGTTTGAGGCTCAGAGATCAGAATCACTTATCTTGTAAAACAATGCAAAATTTTAGAATCAACTATCTGACTGTATAAAAGTTTGCAATACTACTAATTCAGTAAAGGACAAAACTACTCAGCCATATCGACCTAATAATGTCAGAATCAGATGTTGGTAACAGGAATGAACACTTTGAGTTTTATACTTATAATACATTTTCCTGATAATGCCTGTGCAGTTTTATTTAACTAAGATATTTCATAGAGGCCTTTTCCCTGTAACAGCATTGTTGTAACACTTTAGGACATTAAAGGATCTGAGTATTTCTTCCAGCACTGGTCGTCTTTGTTGGAGCCGTTTCACAGCTGCAGTGGCAAAACGAGGTCGTGATTCAGTATCATAAAAAAAACACAAACAAGGTCTCATTGTGTGCCTGGTACACTAGCCTTTGCAAACTGCTGTTGCATGCCAATTGGGAACAGAATCAATGATAGGGCACCCTGCTGCCTTTTGGAAATGCACTGCCATCACAAAGAGCATTTGTGTGTGGCGGCATCAATAACCATTTGCTTTCCCCTTGCATGAGACGGTCGGTGAGCACTGGAACACCTGTGGAGCACAATGGCATAATAACAACTTTGTTTCCCCAGGAAATGATGCGTTTCCTGGATTGGGCAACACCAGGCTAAGATTAGAGCAGGAGACAAGCAACTGGGAAGACAAACATTTACTATCCACTCGTGTTTTGACACAATACTTTAACAAAATACAAACTCGTGTTGGTGAAACGAAACAGTCCACATCACCAAACTTTTCTTTATTTGGCAAGAGACTGGGATTTAGCAGACTGTAGTTGTAAAAATACATTATTCATATACACCTCTAATAAAACGCTATTAAAAACATATCTAAAAATATACAGTAAAACATAACAGCAGAATAAAAACAATTTGCAGAGGGAAGGAGGAGGGGTGTAAGGGGTATTTTACAAGGTAACTGAGGAATGCTAACACATAACAGTCATAGTTTCCTCTGCCCTCAGTCCTGGTACGGCTTTGACATTTGGTACCAATATGTGCCCACTTTTCAGAAGAGACAGTTCATGCACTTTACAGCCTTGCTCCCATAGTCCACGCACTCAGGTCCAATACACTGGCAGCAGGCGTTGTGAAACCAGCGGTACTTGGATCCTCCCATTGACTCACAGTAAAGTTTGCACTGACGGATAGACACGCAGTCATCAAAATAGACGACCGTGCACATGTTTTCTGAGAAAAAAGCACAAGCACAGAAGAAGACTTGAGTCACAAATCCAGTAAATGTGGTTTATGAAAACAAGCACCAAGTAATTACCTTTAACCCTCAGTGTTCCTACTTTTACTTCAAGGTTGAAGTGAAATTGCTGCAGCTAAGTGTGGCCATATGCTCGGGTGAGCTTAATGAGTTAACTGCTCAGCTCTGTGGGAATGCTGCTCTTACAAGTGCCTTTATAGAAAATAGCACTGGCTTAGAGGGAGAAAGCCAAAAAAAGCAGCAAATGAAAATTTAAAAAGGCAGCAAAGCAATACTTCTTTTGACTTTTGACTGTCCTTAAAAAACACAACCTAAATTTATGAAAATATCATCATGACCCAGCCCAAACTGCTTTAGGGTCAAGACTTTGTAGTCTACTACATCTCTGGGTCAGGCCCAATTTTTTTACTACAGTTCTTAGCGAGTGAATATGAATAATAATTATGAATACGACTCAACTCGACAGAATCAGAAGACCAGGTAATAAAGTGAGAAATTTGAGTCAAGTATGTCTGTTAATTACTTTAGTGATGAAGGCACCAAGTCCTAAAATCAACAGGCATCTACCTATTCAGGTCCATCAGGAGCTCTGAATGTCTCATCTCCCATACCTATTGTTGATCATTGCTGTACTGAACATGCCTGTGACAAGTCTGTAGAGTCAAACAGTATTGAAATAAAATTCAGCACGTCTTAAAATTCAAATACATTGAATTCACAAGGATTATAAAACGCAAAGTTAAGAAAAATGTTTTCATGAATTTATCAGCACTAGTTTCCAAAGGAAATCTCATGCGTCCTTTCACATTTTGCCACCTTTTCCTAAAATAGAAGAAACCCAGATCCATCCTTGTGAATGGAATATCACAGGACCACCTTTAAAAGATGTGGATGACCTGCACAGAGCTCGATAAACTTGGAAATGTATTCTCCCCTTCACAATGAGAAGCTGTTCAAGGGCCAAAATCTTGTGAATCTATTGCGCTTTTGCAGCGCCGCAGTCAGAAACCAGACCTCAGCCCAATATAGATGCTGTGGAACGACCGCAAGACAGCTGTTCACACTGATGTTCTGTAAGGAAAAAATGTCCAAAATTCCTCTTGGATTGGACAGGTCTAATCCAAAGCTACAGGGAGTTCTTGCTTGAGGTTATTGCTGGCAAAGGTGGCTCAACAAAACACTGTTGCCATTACTTTTCCACCATTACTCTGTATGTTTAATGGGTGTGTTCATCAAAGACATAAATGGTCAGGAAATAGCAAACAGTGCCATCGGCTTTTCTTGAGACTGTATTTCCTAAATGTTGTGGGACAGAGGCATATTTCTGACGTGCAAATACTTCAGCGTCCTGTGTAATGACTTTCTATATGTTAATAACTATCGATAAAAGACGCTGGTACAGAAAATCACAATCACAATACCTTGAGTATCGTAGCTGGTGTGAATGCTGTTACCAGGAACAGACACATTCTGGTGCTGGTTGTCGAGCGACTCCAGGAAGGACACCAGGTTCTCATGGTGGGAGAGTTCCTCGGCCACAGGGAAGGACACCACCATCATGTTAATTGGAGCGTCACCTTCTGTGAGGGCGCGGAACAATGAAGGGATCGGACGGTGGAGCTCTTCCACGGTGCTCTTTGACGTGGCTGGAGAGTCACTATAATTCTTGGGGTTACACATCCCTGATACAAACAGAAGGAAGGAAGAAGGGATCACAGAGTCAAAATATGTTAATAAAAATTAATTTAATATAAAACGAAACATCTGTTTCCAGAAATACAACAGAATTACTGTATATATAGTGAAGCATGCTAAAAGATCTAAAAAAGCAACACATCATGCTATGATCTAAGGAAATTCAACAGATGAGAAACAAAGTAACTGACATGTATCAGTCTGGAAAGGGTTTCAAACCCATTTCTAAGGTTTTGGGACTCCAGTGAACCACAGTGAAAGCCATTATCCACAAATAGAGAAAACATGGAACAGTGGTGAACCTTCCCAAGAGCGACTGCCCTACCAAAATGACTCCAAGAGCACAACGACGACTCTTCCAGGACGTCATAAAAGAACCAGAACAACCTCTAAAGAGCTCCAGGCCTCACTTGCCTCAGTTAAGATCAGTGGTCATGATTCAGCAATAAGAAAAGAGACTGAGCAAGTGGCTTCCATGGGAGAGTTCCAAGGCAAAAGCCACCGCTGACCAAAAAGAACACAAATAAAAATCTTGATTATCTCCAAGACTTTTGGGCAAATATTCTGTGGGCTGATGAGATAAAAGTTGAACTTTTTAGAAGGTGTGCGTCCTGTTACATCTGGTGTAAAACTAACACAGCATTTCATAAAAAGAACACATCAACAGTCAGACATGGTGGTGCTAGTGTGATTGCTTTGCAGCTTCAGGACCTGAACCACTTGCCATAATTGATGGTACCAAGAATTCTGCGCTCTACCAGAAAATCCTGAAGGAGAATGTGCGGCCATCAGCTGGTGACCTCAAGCTCAAGCACTTAGTTTACGCAGCATGATAATGATCTGAAACATCTCTGAATGGCTCAAAAGCATATTAAGGTTTTGCAGTGGCCTAGTCAAAGTCTGGATAATTCGATTGAGATGCTGCGTCTTGACCTTAAACATGGTCATACTCAAAAACCCCTCAATGTGGCTGAATTAAAACAATTCTGCAAGGGAGAGTGAGTGAGCCAGTTTCATCCACAGCAATGTGAAAAGACTCACTGACAGTTATTGCAAACGCTTGTTTGCAGTTGTTGCTACTGTGGGTGGCACAACCAGTTATTAGGTTTAGGGGCAACTGTGTTTTTTTACATAGGGCCAGGCATGTTTGAACAGCTTCTTTCCCTTAATAAAAGACATCATCATTTAAAAACTGCATTTTGTATTTTCTTGGGTTATCTTTGCGTAACATTAAAATTTGTTTAATGATCTGAATGCTGATACTTTTTTGCAGCACTGTACCTTTGTTCCTTCCATCATTATCGTCTAAATATTGTTTCCTTTGAGGCATTTTCTACACCACCAGATATACAATTACTGTTAATTTGTCATTTATTTTGCCTTAAACAGTCAAGAAAGTCAGAAAAACATCAGAATGTTACATTTAAAATGCCAAAACACAGAATTTATGAGTCATTATCAAGTGTAAACTCCTGGTTTTCCCATTAAACCTCACAAATGCAATGCTACATCAGTACGTACATGAGCTTAGTGTCCTCCACAGTAGCTCGAACTTTGACTGGAGAGGAGACCAAAACTACCTGCGTGTCTAGACAACACTAAGAGTTATGTTTTTCCATTTGTAATTTGTTTGAACTGACCCTTTAAGTACAGTGGCTTGACAGGGAGTTTACTTGGAAATAACAAATCTACCAGTTAAATGGTTTCAAATCGCAAAAGAGCAGTTTTGTAAAACCACACCACAGTCAAGAGACTCTCATCTCAATCAAGGTCTATTAACATTTCATTTAATTTCCAAATGCAGCAGTAATTGCTTGACAAAGTCTCTACACCCTCAGATATGATCTGTCTAACCCTTTAAATGAGTCAAAGTGAATTATAGCTAATGGGTAAATCATTTAATGGTTAATGGAGTTTTGACAGAGGAATTGGATTACAAACCAGTGCTAAAAGCAGAGCCAGAGCAGCTGTTTCTGATAAAGTGTACACATGAGTCCTCCCTCTGTGTCCTCTCTCCCTCCCTTCGTCTAAAATACAAACCGTCCTTTCCCCACTGCTCCTCTAACCGCTCACAGAGACGCACTTCAAAGCGCTTGGCACAGATTAAAATGTTGGAAGCTCGCTTAACGTAATCGCGAGACCAGCGCCGAGAGAAGAAAATGTTACAACAAACCTCCAAAATGTATACTGCTACCCCATGTTACAACCGGTCTTCAGTGTATTGTAAAAGTCTGTCCGGGAGGAAAACTCCATAACATCTGTGCAGCAGCAGCGACTTCAGAACTCGGTGTCAGATGCTTGTATTCATGTTCCACATGAAAGGGTTTTAATAAAGCTTCGTTGTCAGCACACACAGCAATATCTGTCTGTCAAAGATGATGGGAGAGCCTACTGGTTTGCAGAAGGAGTTGACAGGTAGTTGGCTTATTACTATCATAAACTTTTTCTTTGTCGTCACGTTTTTCTTGTGAACTATCTTTGTTTTATTGTTCAGTTTTGTTTCTTTGTTGTTGTGTTTTGCACGTACGGGCCGCCGTAAAAAGGAGATGCCAAACATTTAGGGGCACGAAAATGAGACTCAAGCGATAAAGGATGTAAAGCGATTAGGAGGATGCAAGAGCCGCAAAAATGGCTAAATAATTAAAGAAATACCAAACAAATCACACAACAAAAGCCCACAGGAACTTGAATGTGATCAAAATGACCAAAAATCTGACTCAGAACAAAAAGACACACCACGTTTCAAAAGATCTGAGTACAAGTGATGCAGATTTGTTCAGTCTGGGTGTCCTGCTCCTCTGTGACAGTGCTGGGGCCATGTGCTCCATGTGCTTGATCAGGAGCCCTCTGTCACATAATATCTTGTCAAATCTGACTCATTACAACTCAAAAGGGGCCCCTGTGATTTTAAAATCTGCGTTGAGTCCCTGCTGGTCTGAAGTGAGTTACAGATGAAGAGTACTTAATCAACCCGGGTTTGTTGTTTGGCCCAACACTGCACCCTGGTAAGAGCCTGGAGGCAAAGCTCATTTGAGCTGCTCTACCTCTTTGTCCCTTCTCTTTTCCAGCTCTTCCCTTTGATGCCGAGCAAGACGACATTCTTGCCCATATGTGTAACAACTAGTTAGCGCCGACAATATTCGTTTAGTTCCCTGTGCTCCAGTGAACAGCAGCAGCCCTCTGGGCTCTGCTTTGCTTTAACCTCCACACTGTCACTTTTCAGGGGGAACATTCAATCTTCTGGCTTCACTCAGCTCTCACTCTGTGTATCAGAGCAGCAACACTCTGCACAGACTGATTCCTCTTTCAAACACATGCACATTAAAGCCACGGTCTCATTTATCAGAGGCTTTTTAAAGGCTCAGCTGTGAGTTGACTGTGAGATTAACAGGATAACTTTCACATGTATGCAAAGAGAACAACGCCAGGATTTTATAGAAGACGTTACAGTCACAGAGTGATCATTTATTAGGTCAGTGTTTTACCTTATACTGTATTATTCTGAATAATATTTATATTGCTGTTATGTACAGTTCAATATGTTAAATATTTTACTGTATATAGTGCTGCTGTCTGTATTATGTATTAAACAGATCCTGATATACACTTTAATGGGGTTTCTGCAGGTTTAGCAACTTAAATTTAAGATGTTTTTAGGCCACTGTCTAAGATCCACTGTCTATGCACATGGACAAAAAAAGAGTGAGTGATGTAAAAAATTAAAGTTGAGTAGTCTATTTATTTAGTTTTATTTTTTTAAGTTTTTAAGGCCTACAGTCCACAGCATCACAGCTTTTAACAATGGATCCATTGAATGTGCTGCTTTCAGTCCAGGTCTCATTAAACTTGCACTTCCCAGTATAAGGTAGATAAAAATAATAAACAATGACCCGTGGAAGATATTTTACAAGATTTTTTACATAGCTACAGGCGCTAATGAAAAACATATAAAAGCACAACTAAATTAAAGCAACATTTTTTATTTTAACTGCATGTTAAAAGAATAAACTTAACTTTTTATTCCTTTTTAAGACAATTTAAAATCTTTTAAGAGGTGTTAGGAGTTTAAGACTTTTAAAGACCTAAAAATGTTTTTATTTTAGTTTATAGTAAAACCCAATTTAACCCTGTAAAGCCCAGTCCAACAAATAATAGCCAAAACCATCCTTTTTTTTTTTTTTTTTTTTTTTTTTTTTTTAAATTGGGGTGTGCCCTGGACCCTTTTCCAAAAAAAAAAAAAATAAATTTTTTTTTAAATTATTTCTACATGAGAGATTTTTGGTTTGTTATATTTTAAACAAATAAAGTTTATGGTAATTTAGTGATTTTTGTGTATCCAATATGATACAAATGGCATTACAAGGTTAATATCTTCATAAGTGAAGATGAAAGATGGTATAAATCAGTCCAACTCCAAAAATGAATTCTGAACTGACACAATTTACATTATTGATCCCCGTGGAAAAATAATTGTTTGACACACTGCACATAAATGATGGCACTGCTATTTAAACTCTGATCTTTGTTTGCATGAATGTTTGTTTACAGTCATCAGCGTCTAAACAGGAAACTGAACAAGCAACTTTTTTTTTTTAGCTGTAATGCTAATAATAGTGCTGCACTCACCTACACAGTCGCAGCACTCTTCCCAAAGGTTCCCCAGACACAGCATGCACTCTTTACAGCAGGAACAGTTCCCGTCAGACGGACGACACTGGCACAGCTCCTGCAAGACAGAAACACGCAAAAACATGAATCGGCAAAATAAAATGACACAAAACGTGACTGAGGGGGAAAGACAATAACCAAAGATCGATATCAACACTTCTGACGTTTTGTCACTTCATCACTATTTTAGACTTGGGCAGCGACAGAAGAGGCGAGGAGACACGACAATATGAAGCTTTCTCAAACCTTAAGCTGCACTCTTAGCCTATTTAGGCTGTAAATGAGGGGTATCAGGTGTTTTTTTGTTGACGGCGTCATGTCTGTAATTATTGAAAAAAAATCAACCATGTCTTGTCAGGTATAGAGAATATGAAAATCCACTGTACTTAAACATATTATCAGTCCAAAAATCACAGGTTATAAAACAGACCAGAGTAATTTTAATACAAATAGCCTGGATCTTCTAGGTGCAGCAGAAACTGTAGACAGAAGACAACATATAAACATACGTGAACACAGGAGATGCCCCATTATAACAAAGTGCAGTGTCTCATGCACAGTAACTATTACAGGACAGGGGAAATGTCCGCTGCACGTGGCATCTGTCCAGGTGTGTTATCTGATGTGTGCACCGTACAGACACAGCGATAACTGTGCAATGCAGTCATCCGCTGTGTTTTTATTCACGGGGAGATCAGGTTCTGACACGTTAGAGGGAATTAGATGAATGTTCCCGAAAATGCAAGTTTTTTTAGAAGTTATTCGAACAGTTTTGTTTGTTAATGATGATTTATCGCAGCTCACACCGCACTCCTGTTAACACAGAGGTCTGATAATTACATTTTCATTTTGTGCGGTTACGTAAAGCCTGAATGATGCCGACTCATCTTTTATTGTTTAAACATTTAACCAGCCAAGTACTACAAAGTGATAGTTAAGTCGAGTCTCGATGAATGATTATCATTTGTTACAACATTATGTCTGTTGTTTTGCCTATTCTTATCAAACTAATTAAGTATGTGGTTCAAAACTACAGTGTGTCTGTGACACAGTAACAATCAGTATAATTGGTATTATTACATATCATCAGTACGCCAGGTCTCGTTGCGTTTATAGTCAAACTATTCTAACTCAGTCTTTATAACTTGTTTTTATTTATTCATGAGGATTGAGCCATGATAAGAGGAATGTATATGACAAAAAACATGTATCATAAACTTTGTCTCACTGTATTTTTCCGCAAAAATCTAAAAGCAAGTGAAAAAATACCATTAACTGTTCATCCAGGAAGGCGAGGTGATGCCAGCGTTCATAAAAATGTGTCTGTACGGCACCTCAGACTTTTTATAGGTCTTACGTTTTATAAAAACACTTTATTGTTATGCCCTGGTCTCAGAGCAGTAGGTCTGCAGTCCTGGCGTATTTAGTACAGCTACAGCACAAAAACAAACACAGCAGCCATTTGAATAGAAAAAGCTCAATGTCATTTCCAGAAACAACAGATTTACAGTTCACTCTGTTACATGAGGAACGGAAGGGAGGTGGAGAATTTACATCAGTAACGTTTCATTTAAGCAGATTTAAGACAAACATTTGTGAATGCGGCTCACATTGCTTCATAAAAAACAAAGCATCGAAGCGAATTTCTCATGTTGTTTTTTAAAGAACGAACATAATATTATTACAAGAGCTTCTGCAAACAAACTGCTTAAAACATAAAACCTCTGCTGATTCCATAACTCTTCTGCAAACACGTAAAAAAAACCAGCCTGGGCTTCTCTGGGGACGTAGAGGCAGAGAAGGAAACAAAACTGAAAACGTGTAGGTGGGACTGAATAGTGGGTGAGACTGCCAGAGGAGGTCTTCTTTCTTCCCTCTGAACAGGGAGCACATTCCTCCAAGTCAAGGTCACCGCGACGAAGGAGGCGAGGGGGAGAAACGGGAGAAGAAAACACCTGGAGAACAGAACATGGCTGCTCACTCCAAAAACACATGTACCCACTTTTTTTCTATTTTTGTTCCTCCTCCCTCCTTTTTTGTTTTTTTTCTCTCTTTATGTTCCTTTTCCTTTTTTTAAAACTTCTTTTCCCCCTGCTCGTCCTTCATACCTTTGCAGAGACTGTCTCCTACACGTAAACAGTCTGTGCAGTGATAGAGGACTCTCCAGTGACTCACCAGCGAGAGACTGCAAAACCACACAAAGCTCTCTTAATCATCAGCCTCTCAGTCCCCAAACTTCTGATCCAGATCTGATCCCATGAGTAATTATTACTCTCAAAGGTAGAATTATGAAACTAAACAGCTGCCCAGGGGGAGAAACTTGCTTCTCATATTTCACAAATCTTGTGGGAATAAAATAGGTTTGCTGGACGGAGCCGGAGCTGCGAGGCCTACCCGGCCCAAAGCTAACTGTTAGCCTCGTTCTGTCCGGAGCTTAAGAACAATTCACACTATGTGTGTTTTATATGTTTTATAATGATAAATAGTTGTAGTAACTGTCACTGCCCTTCCTTCTTTTAGTCATTTTGTAAGTAGGTTAGGAAGCAAACTTGGTTCCAACCTCTGAAAAACGAGAACGCTGCTTTTATGTTGAATAAATCTCTTTCTGGTTAGGATTGTTGATTTGAGGAAATAATCACTTTATAGATGGCACTTTGTTGTGGGAACTTTTTTTCATAGCTTTGTGCAACTATTCAGGATAATTAGCCGTAAAAAAAAAAGACGATCGTGATAACAATCTTTACTTGCAGCCTTACAAACACCAATTTTCTCAATGAGGTGGATGAGGTTATCGCGACCACTTCAACAACTCTAATTAGGCTTCCCCTTCCTGCGAAGCACAAACCGCTGCAATCAGTCAAAACGCAGCTGCAGTGAGACAAAAGGACTCTGGAGAGAAAGTGAGCGTGTGCTGCCTCGTCCTGCAGAGCAACTGCTGCTGTATGTTCACTTTGAAATCCGCTGCCCCGCCCTGCTCAGCAGCCTGGTCTGGACAGAGCCGGCTTGTGAATCTCTGCACACTTCACATGCTCCCAACTGTAGGTTTCCCTGAACCAACCTCCCCCCACAGACACACACACCTCCTCATGACCTTATCCTTCCCTCCCTCCTCCACCTCTCCTCATGTTCTCCCACCCTTAGGGGTTTAGGGGAATTCAGACAAATGACTTGAGATGGCAGCAGAGCGTAAAAGTGAGCACCAGACAGCGAATCCCACTAATCACAAGCAACATGGAGCTTCTACAGAGAGGCCAGAGGAAGAAAAGTTTCTCCTTCATGGCACATGCACCACGGCTCTCGCCTCTGACAGCTAGCAAGTTAGTGTCGACAGGGTCGCGGAAGCTACACAGTTTCTTGTCCCGAACAATGATTCAGCAGGCGAAATAAGCCACCTGGAAGTAAAGAAGAAAAAAGTGGAGCCGCAAATGTTCTGTTGAGAAGGAGGCTTGAATTTTCCAGAAGCTGAAGGAGCAGATGTGGTTCGGTAGCAATGGGTTTGTGTCATAAAAGCTTGAACATTTCACTGGGAAAAGTGAAAAATTCAGTCTGTGAAAAGTCTGGATTTGTGTAAAGAGACCTTAAAATCACAGAACAAGTTGCAGCTGCGAAAAGTTGCTGAAATTAGTAGCTTAATCCACTGACAGATGTTTCTGATAATATTCTGATATTTTTTGATAATAAACTTATTTTGATAAAAAAATAAAAGCAAAGATCTGCTGGTTTTCTAGAGTTTTAGTTTGTTGGTTGGACAAAACAAACAATATAAAGACATTTAGGAAACTGATCAGTCGATTAATTACTCATCAACTGTCAGTCAGATACATCTTAAGGAACATAAGATTTAAAGTGACAAATACAACCATACAAAAGCTTTGTAACTTGTGCTACTGTTTCAGGACTTGAATGAATGAATTCACATTTTCTTATCTCTATTTTATGGATTCCTGGTTTTAGTCTTGTTTTGTGTTTGCTGCTTTAAAAGTTATCTTTACTTACAGTTTACGTCAAGAACTAACTGTTCTTTTGTTACTGCCTGCTTGAAGGGACACAAACTTTAGTAAAAGTTAGATTGCTTTGGTCATTTGGGATCAGACTGGGAACTGGTCACAGACTAAGGCAAATTAATAATTGCATTAATTGCACATTTGTTACTGAACCCAACAACAACAGCAATTCAGAGCTCAGAGGCACCTTAACACATCAACAATAAAAGCAATCACTTGTATCCAAAGAAATAAAATAAAATAACCTATCATTATATTAAAATTATCGCTGCAACTAGTAATTATGAGCGGTATTTATTTTATTATATAAATAATAAACTCTCAGTGTATAAACTCCTTGTTTTGTCCAACTAACTGTCAGGAACAAAATCTATTCAAATGCCAACTTTACAAAACAATGAAAAGCAGCACATCCTCACATTTAAAAAGCGGGGACCAATGAATGATCCTGATTTTTAAATGACACATTATGTAAATCATGCAAATTAATTTTCTGTCTTAAACTCTGTGCTGCCTATTTGATTTGTTTCCTCAGTGTCGTGTGCCAAGACTCTGACACTTTTAAAGACTGTTACCTGCAGCATCGCAGTGACAGGTTAAATGGCCGCTGAGGTTAAATACAGTGCTTTGAAGACGTTAATGGGAGAGGCAGGGCCACTAAAACACAAACACACACCCTCTTGACAGGTGGTGTAAAGACAGGCCAACACCTTTCTTAATTTTTTCTCAAAAATAACACAAAATCATGACAGAATGTGTGTAAATTAGAGGAAAACATCTCTCAGCCTATGACCTACTGGATGTCAGCCATGAGGGAAAAAGTGAAGCAGTGGGTGTTAAAAGCCAAAAAATTCAAAAGGGTTGACGTGAAAATAAACTTCAGATCAACAAACCCCTGCTTCGGGACAGTATCCTCTGAAAGCAGCCAGCACCAGTCTTACAGGTACAGACCTGGTCACTGTGGACACACTTCTAGCTTCACATCTGACTGTGCTCGGCTTATCAACGGAATGTATCTGCATTCTTCTCAACAGTTTCCATCTTTGTACTCGAGTCCAAAGCTCCATCTTGTTCTGGACTTGGGCAGATTTTAACTCGACTTTGGCTCCGGCTGGGTTTTGTGTTTTTATTATCTGAAGTGTTTGTACAAAGCTGGCACACATCCTTAAAGAAATAACAGCTGAAACGCACTTTCCTCCAAGTCGAAGGAAAGCTGCTGTGGATTGTTCAACACGTCCTGCTAGTTTCATGCTAATTTAAAACAAGGTTTTGACTGTTGTGCTTCTGTTCTGAACTTGTTCTTGCCTACGGCTGCGGGCAGAAACTCATTTGTGTTGTCGTGAGGAGAAACAACCGACTGTGTTTACACTAAACAGCTGTAACGCTGCATAATGAAAAGCTTGGACTTGGCCGCACTTGCGCAGAAATTTCCATCTTTAATCTACAGATAAGATCATCGCATTCATAACTTAAGCTCAGCATTCATCAGAGATCATCTCGCTGCAAACACAAAGTAGCCTCGATAAGGTGATGAAGTCAAAAAACGCTCATAACTCCAACGCTTCACAGAGAGTGCGTTTAGAGAGTAAAAACCTCACATCTCCTCACCTGTATCAGGCACTTGCTGACGTCGCTCGCACACAGGGCTTTGTTGCAGCTGGAGGTCAGAGACAGTCCTGACAGGAGGAAGAGGAGAGCGGTGGTGGCGGCAGTGGGGAGGATCAGCTGACCAAGCCTCATCCTGATGGCTCACCAGCACGACACTGGGAACACCTACATCAACACAGGACATCAGAGGGGTCAAAGACAAATAAAACGCCGCCGCTGAAATTTCACAAGCGAGTACAGAGCTGTAACTTGGTGCATAATAGATGAAGAGGCATAATAATTATAAACACTACACTTAGATATGTAAGACTGAGCAGGATCTCTGCTGGAAAATGTTTCTCTCTGTATCAGTCAACAACATTTCGTCTGCATTCCCTTTATTTTATGTCTAATTCAGTCAGTGTGATCTTTGAAACTTAACTTTACCACCAGGATTTAACCTTTCACGCTTTTCTTTTCTTCACCTCCTCTAATTCTACGAACGGCTTTACTTTTATTCCCCTTATAAGTGTTTCATAAATGCAGCAAGTGATGTGTACAGTGAGTGTGATAACTGAAAGCTCACACACACTGAGCATTGATAGAAAATATGAAGGTCTTGGAGCAAACACAAGTTTTGACATGTGAGCACCACTTTTCTAAAAAGATGTAGGTTCCATTTCATTCAAATCCAGCACAGCTATTTCACTGTGGAATAACAACACACACACACACACACACACACACACACACACACACACACACACACACACATCTGCAACATGAACTGTGTATTTAGGCTTATTTACCGTGTCTAGAGGAATCAGTCCTGTTCATTTACATATTACATAATACAAACTATATATATAAATTTT
>OMLM01010561.1:76867-97002 GCA_900302695.1 Helostoma temminkii
AAACAGTAGCAAAATGTGAACAATTAAAGTACTGAATATTATCATAAAAGTATCAATAACCCTGAAAATACCAATCCCGAGTGTTTGTGTACCTTCTTCCCCCCCTGCTTATCCACCATGGCTCCATCTCTGTCGCTCCCAGGTTTGGCCATGGTGCAGCACCTGACTAGCTGTGACAGCTACTGCACAGCAGGGTCATCATGCACCTGGAGACAGAAAAAACAACAGCAGTGAGAATGATCTGCACCCTGCCACATCCCAGCCTGAGTGGATAAGTGGCCTATTGCTCCTTTAGATACTTTTAGACCCTTTTACCACAGTATAATTAAATGATGATTCCTCGCAGAGGCTGTTTAGAACATTTTGTCTCACAGTGAAACCAAAGAAATGTCACTAAACCCAAGAGAGAAGTGAACAGTAGTGTACAAAACAGCACTGTTACCAATTGTACTTCGGCTGTGTTTGAAAATGTAGGTTGAGTGGATCAGTAACCAGGGATTTTTACTGAAATTTCCGTTGCACTTCTTGATACCCATCTTCAAAAAACAGGCAGGAAACAACAACACAAGGCAGCATGAATCACGGCTCTGGGGACTCTGAAGAGGAAAACGTCCCCCTGCAGGTTGTCACTCTGACCCGCTCATCAGTGTAACCAAGCTTCTCTCTGATGTGGTTTGTGTCAGTGTAGTAACACATGCTTCAGAGGCAACGGGGGCACTGTGGGCGCTGGATAAAAAACGCTCGGCTCAACATGTGCATGAAGCCTACATGACATGTGTCAGCTATCTTGTCACAAAGATTATCAGTCACAAGACCCTCAATGAACCATCCCTGCTACTTTTATTACCCTATAAAATCCCCACACAGTTTACTCTAGCGGCCAGTAGCCACCATCATGAAAGGGACAGTCCCAGTACAACAATATATACAAGTAAACATCAAATTTACCAAGAATAAAACCAGCATTGTAGTTTCTTTTGTATCGCACTTGTCCACACAATGAACCGCTCTTATACTGGGGTTGACCCATACTGCTAAACAGTTCACTACCAATTTTCTCAGCAGTTCTGGGCATTTCTTTCAGTCTGCAACTTGTTTACTCTAACAGAGCTGGGAGCTGTTTTGATAAAATTATTTGATCAACACGAGCAGGCATAAGGTGTGTGACGTCAACATGTGCGAGAATGTTTGGCTTATTGTTAAATGCTGTAGGACTTTAATTGTATCATGAAAAAGTCACTTAATTCAACTGAATCACTGAGCTTTAATATTAGAATAGAAAATAATAATATATATATTAATAAAAATAATTGTTGTAACCCCAGTAAAGTCTAAAGTACTTTTTACATTATTCAAATATGAATAAGTAACACCATTTATGAAGTTAGAAACATTATGTTTAACATTTGTTTTCATTCAAAATAATATTAGACCACCATCAATCTCACAAATTATTTTACCTTGCCAGGTTTACAATGTACTGTATATCGTGTCATTTGGAGTTCTGTGGCAACAACACGTAAAGCAAAGCCATAATCCCATGACTTTAAGTGCAGCACATGCTAGGTAAACAACAGGTTTGGTAAACAGACCAACTTATATGTAAACAATGCCTCGGAAATGGGGGCAAAAACTAATTTAAGTAGCTGCAATTACAAAACAAAGGCTTCAAGGACAAAAGTAATGTTGCCAGGGTTTAGAGTAAATTATGAAGCTTATGGATTAAAAATTAAAAAATCCTACAAATAGCACAATCAACCCTATATGTTACCATTGAAAACACACGACCACTGCAGCTAAGTTCATCATAACAGAGTCAATTGTGATATGACAAATGGGTAGCAAGCACGTGCTGGCATCACATACACACCCCCTTCACTTGGAACAGTTTTGTGGCATAGTGAGGATTTATGTCATAGTCTGACATGTTAAAGACACCACAGCAGACAAAGACAGAGGCATGCAACTATTCTAGACCATGTTAACAACCGAGTACCAAACACTGTTTTTGTACCTTTTTTGGCTGACACTTTTAAATATAATAAATGTGTATAAAACAAACTGAAGCTGTCAGCCTTGGGCTCTGGGGAATTGTAATGAGATTTTTATTTTTCCATTTTTTATTATTGACAATTTATCAAAAGAGACTTGTTTTTTTTTCCCCATGTGGTTTATATTGTAATTAAATATTCATTAAATCATCTTTAATCCTGCTTTTGATTAAAAAAATAAAACACTACTACACTATGAACTTAATCTTTATAAGACGGCAGACTTAAACACACAGGCCATTTGTGTTTCTAGAAAGAAATCCATCATGATTTCAGCACTCCCACATCACAATAAATAAAATAACTACATCTAGAATACAACATTATATTTTTTGAATACCTCTACAAGCTTTGCCGTTCCTGAGTAACAGCTCAGTGCTGACAGGTATGGTTCTGTCAACACACAGCCGTGCTGTACAGGGGCCAGTGAGAGGTCCATCATTAGTCAGCAGATAGCCAGTGTACAGCAGCATTGTCATTTGGGCAAGTGAAAGGCAAAACTGAGCATCCCACAGTGCACACGATGTAAAGAGGCTAGTGTATTGGGGGTATTAAAGCGGTACGAACAGCCCGAGACCAGACCAGAAAACAAACGCTGACAGGAGTCCGATCTGGCCCAGAGACAACGTGAGGAGGGTGTGACTATAATTACAGAGAGGTATCTGGGCAAACGCCAGTTTGGCATTTGCCTTCACTGCATTTCATGAGGAGCTTGGGGCTGCATAAGCCCCTAAGGGCTGCACAATTAACCTTGGGCTGTTTCAAGTCTAGATCAAACTATGCCTTGATGACTACTACCACTGTAATTCACAGAGACCAAAGCCTAGATTCGTTTGGGATAGGATGCTGTACAATAAAAACTGGGTGATGGCAACAATTACCAAACCCACAGAATACCAATGAAACAGGACTGTGACTAAAAAAGGTTTAGAGATGTACTACAGACAGATAAGATATTACGCACTGGTTCCCTCAGTCCAAACATCAGCAGTAAAATGTTGCATCGTACAGCTAAGGCAGACATTAAGAAAATATACAGTGCTGCCTTAAAAGATTATTTTCATTATCAATTCACATCCCTTATTTTGCCCAACAAACAATAATTTAGCTTTTAAAATGCCATACAGTTAAAAGTAAACATTTTCTGGAGACCAAAAGGAACATCATCAAACAACATGACATAAAACACAGAACAGCATCAAATCCCACAGTGTAAAACAACCAGCTGGTATTTATTTATTTTTTTAAAACAACAAGACAACTGAAACTATTTATCTATCAGAATAGCACCTGTCAATGCAATAACTGGTGTAAAGTCAAGCATAGTGTTGATCAACAGAAAATTTATTCTGCTATAATTTTAGTAATTATTTTCATAGGTAACCACTGAAAACTCCTGGGTTTCAGTTTCTCAACTGTGAGCATTTTTTGCTCTTCTTTGTCTTAGGTGATAGTAAATTTAATATTCAAATACAATGCGCTGGCATCCAGGAATTATTTTAAACAACTTTACAGTATACAATTAACAGTTCAAGCAAGAAAAGGATAGCATCAAATCCAACCGAAAATCATCATTTGTTGCAGATCGTTCTAGCTCAATAATAAAGCCTCCTTTTATCCTAGTCACTGACTTCTTGTGATAGACAGTGTAGCCCTACTGTTTAACAGTCTCAAATGACCCCCCCCCCAAAAAAAGTGTGCATTTTTCAGATCCTAAATATCTACTTGCACTGACCGAACTAAGTCAGTGAAATCCTAAGACTGCTGGCTGCACTGGCGGTCCTTGTGAGAAGCAGATGTCTATGTATTTATTTATAACCTGCACTTAAACTCCACTGGTTCCTGACTAACAACAATAACAACCATTTCCCTGTAGTGCTGGAACATGTTGGCCCCGACAGCAGAGCCACTGCATCAGTCTATGTCCTTGCTTGAGTGTAACGGACTGGGGGTTTAAGGAGCAGGATGGGGGCTGGTAAGGAGATGTGTGTTAAAGGGGGGTGTAAGAGTGAGTGGTGGTGGTATGGTGGTAACGGATGAAGAGCATACAGTACAGTAACCTGATCCACTGAATGCAGGATGGAACAGGGAGGGAAGAAGGCTAAGAATAGCACTGAGCCTGACACACAGAGTACGCCACCATCAGCAGCACCAACATTACTCCACTAGAGCGTCCAGAGTACTGCCTGCTGTGAGCTTGCACACACGCCATGTGGAAAATACATGTGATTTTCCTCTGGTCTCCCATGTGGCTGCATTTACGACTGCACACACAAAGAAACCTTCTGAAAAACACGCTCTGAAGGCCTCTTTGTGTTCAAGAGATTATGGAGAAATAACAATATATCCAGTTGTAAATGATTAGCAAAAAAATCTGAACTCTACAGTGCACGTTTTTCTGATTGCTTTGCCGTTTTTCCCTCGCAAAAATCCTGTACAAGATCAAGGAGACACACTACGCTTGCTGCAACAGTAAACAGCCAGTCACGTGGTTGTGTGTGTCCTGTATGCCGTCAGACAAAATGATGGGGGAGGACTCTCTCAGCTGCGCATCCACTCCACGCCTTCGTCGACTCCCTAATGAGCAGCAGGACAAAGCCAGACGAAAAGGGCCAATAACAGACTGCAGAACAGGGGTAGGAGAGGCAACAATACCCAGCAAAGAGCCAGCCATGACTAGTGTGATCACAAATTCACTACCAGCTTAAAGGTTTACATTGAAGACATTTAGATGTCTGCAACATATAAATACTACACACTATATAAGCCAAATCTTTTGTACGCTATAGAAACGTCTAGCCCAAATTTTTTCCTATTCGCTAAAAGAAAAGCCTGATCTTTAAATCATTGGTGAAATGACTTTTATCATTAATTTGGTTTGTTTACCATGTAAAAATAACCTATGCTGGTTGAGTTTATTCTTGATGGATTTATAGAGTCAACATTCGGTCTGTGCTTGTGAGAGTAAGCAATTAAATTGAATGTTGTATTTAAAGGAGAAAATATTTATTTCACAAAACAATGCTGGATTAATTAGTGATGAAAATAATAGTCAGCAATAATCCTGCTGCAACTTTTAAGTCAAGTCAGTGTTATGTTATGTAGTAGAGTCTTCATACCTGTGTTAAATGCCATGAGCACAAGCACACAAAATCACAAGCCTGAAAATTTAAAAATATAAGGCTCATCAAGCTGTACTCGTTAGCAACCATCAAGCAATCCTTATGACTTAACTGTATTCGAAAGTTACAAGCATAAATCTCCTGCCTCTTCTGTCACTGGGTCGTCTGAACTCAAGTCACATTTCGACATAGACAAACAAACAGCAAGTGACACTGATGCCTCAAAGCGTCAGTTCACCTCTCTCTACCCTAACCCCAGACAGGCTAAACACGCCTGCTCCAACCAGTGTCTGGCCTTCGTTACAGTGGTTGTTGGGTTGCGAAACGTGCCAGCCATGTTCCTGGGAAGAAGTGGAAATCTCTGGTTCCACGACTTCCACATGGGCTACCGTTGCCAATAACGGTGAGTAAATACTCAAACAGGCACCAGGGAACTGCCAAAAAAAATTCAAAGAAGCTGATAAATGTTGTACCTGCCACTCCTGCAGGTTCATACTTAGTAATCTAGCGCTTTAAATTAAACCAGCTAGTCATAAAAAAAAAACAATTGTCACTGTTCAGTGATACTGATGGGCAATAACTGTAGACGCCAAGGTCTATTTTCTGCCTAAACTACAGTACACTAAGCATACTTCTGTAATTTATCTAAAAGGTCAAATCATGTTAGTTTGACTTGAAAAAAAAAAAAAACGCTGTCATGGTGCCCAATTTTCTAGCTTAAATCATAATAATCCAAGCATTAAGCGGCTGTAAAACATAGACATAATGTACTTCATGTGTCCTAAATGTGTGTATTGTTATGTAAGGTTGAGCGCTGAACTGCTCCACGGCCTTATCCATCACTTAAAAGCTTCCATAAAAACAGGAATAGCTCTAAATTTACAAGTGAGAGGCTTAGGGCATGGCTCGCACATAAATCAAATGCCTCATAAAATAGCCTAATGTTTGTACGCGAGAGGCGTCAACAGGGTGAACCTTACTGGCAGGAGAGTATGGCTCAGCCTGGGACTCTAACTGAAACACGCCCATTAAACTGGTGGAGTCTGACGATCTTAAGAAGTCTACCGCCACTTCTCTGAATGTAGGTTAATGACCAGATACCAAGCAGTGGACAAGAACAATGAAGCTTTCACTATTGCGCGTGGGTTAAATGGCGTAAGTGGGTTGGGGCTGCTAACGGCAGATATTCTCCTTGTTCACATTGTTACTCTCCAAGTATAATGCCAACAAAGTATACTGAATCACTATATTCATATTTCCATACATATTATTTTGCACAAAGACAATTCATAAAAGTGCCTTATCATCATTAGACACATTCTCTCCCTTTAAACGCCAACGTGTTTTTCCTTTCAACACAGGAAAAGTTGTGGGTTGTGTTTAAAGCCCCTAGAGGCATACAAGCCACCTGCAGGACTATAAAACAAAATAGGAGCAGCTAACAAGGTGTCACAACCACAAAAAAATCCCCATGTACTAGGTTCCACATGACCGTGTGAAAACTAAACCATGAAGGAAACACTGTGGCAGTTTTCAATATGCAATTCAAGACATAACTCTATGTGCACCTGCCACGTCGCATTAGGCTTGATGAGATGCTGATCGGCTCACAGGCACAGCACATGGCTGGCTGAGCTCTGCCAAAACCACAGCTCTGCGGTGCCAGAATAAGCCTTGGTGAGGCCGGCACGTTAAGGTTGACACAGCATCTCCATCTTCGGACTGGAAGGAATACGCCGAGTCATGCAGCATGAAGATTAGAAGCAGTTTCATCACAGTGGACTTTTGAGATTAATAAGCCATACTGTCTACAGAACACACATTGTAGGTTGACTACTATTACTGCTGCTGCTACTATACTGTGCACAACAATAATACAAAAAACATCTCGCTGTGTTTTTGTTGCACAGTTAGAGAACCAACAAAATTGCCATTAACACATTGAATGTAGTGACTTTTAAAAAATGCTGATTATTTTCCACATCCCTAACTAACACTTCTTTTTTTGTTAATCAATGTTTAAAATTGCAATCATAGAAGACTGAGAAATGTTTGAGTGAGTGAACTCTGAAGTAGCTAAATCGTATCAATACCTAAATGTGCTGGTTTGGATTCTCAGCATTTCCATTTAAACATTGTCTGTGTGGGGCTAAAAGACGCATGGTCGACCTGTGAAACAACTACTCCTACATTATAGAGCATTCTTAACGGTGATAAATTATGTTTCGTCATCCTTATGTGACACATTTACACTGAAATCATGTGACTGTCACCCCACTGTGTTGTCACCTTTCACCACCCCTGCTTTCTGAGTTTAAGAATAAGCTCTGTCAACTTTACACAGGATACTGAGTCATTTAAATTCCTTTCTCTTTTAAAACCTTTCCTTTAATTTCTATTTCAGTGTTGACTGAGCTTGGGGTTAACTATGGGGTTCAACAATCATTTTGTGCCAGCTTGAATGTAACACACAAAACTTAGCTTACTTGTAATAGACTACTTGGATTCCTCTGAACATTTGAACAAGGCCTCCTTTTAAATACATAAATAAAAACATTGAACACACTGATTTATTGTAATTCACACTAATGTAATGTAAGCTTGCTCGAATACACGCCATGTCAAGTTTTAATAACCAATCTCAGAGTAACAGCATGTTGCAAAAAGTATGATGCAACAAATCCATTCATAAACACATACACAAACCTGTTGTGTCAATGAAATACAAATTAATACATTCTTCAGCAGGAGGGCTCTATAGCGTTACAAAGCATGGCCACTAACAGAGCCAGAGTAAACAGGATATGACTGCTTTGTCGTCAGTAAAGCGAAAGCGCCGCAGCAATGAAGAATGTAAACCACACACCTATGAAATTGCATTTTCCCAGTGTAAAGTATTAACATACACTGTTAATTTCTCACTGCTCATTCATAAAAGCTCACTTTGTGTTCACGTTTTTTATTTAACACCTTCAATGTCTTAATATTACGATGCAGCTTTTTCTTCCTCCTCTTTCTTCCTTCCTTCCTTCTGCAAGTCATGCTGAATTCAGAGTCCCGTAGGAAGGTCACGGTCTCTCAAACCGCCAGTCTTTCAGGGTACACGTTAGATTATCGAGGCAACATCAACCGCTGCACACAGAGATACTGCACTCAGCATACCAAACAAAAACACAGCTCTGCACATGTTCAGATGCTGGTAAAGGCTCGTAAATGTGTAATCAGGAGGCGCCACCCTCGTCACACACAGATAGACAAACGCACACTCACTGGGCCTCTCAAAGATGCAGATACTTGGCTGATGGAGCCAACTGCAGATAGGCTCAGACCTGGCCAGCGGCACTTCATATAATAAACAGCGCTAGTGCTTTTTTCGGTGTTGTTTGAACTGCAATGCAATAAATGTGGTCAACAAACTGAAGTGAAAGTGATACGGAGCAGAATTTTAAGCTGTGTGTAACAGAGGAAATAGATGATTTCTGCCTTTGACTTTAAGGTTAAGGATTTTTTCCCCCCCATTCATTATGAACTTTCATTCTACACCGCTGTACCTTCAACATAACCACATTTGAAGGATTCCTAGACATGAGATTCACAAGCAACGAGGACCATTAACAGAAAAAGACCATCATCATGAGGCACTGGTCTTCACTTTTCTATGGGGAAAGAAGAAAAAACAAAAACTCTGACCGTTGTGGGGGGTTTCCCTGACTATACAGCCTCAGTGTGATCACTCAAAACAAAAAAAAGAGGAACTGGGTTATTAGTGTTTCATTAGAATAAACATGCAATACTTAAAATTGTACATCTTTTTTTCCAGTTAGAATTCATAACAGCACTCTGTTGCCGGTGAAAGATTAGACCTAGCAGACGAAAATCCAAACATAGCATAGACTAAGCCTTCATAAGAAAGGTCTCAGTACTGACTCATCTTATGGTTCACATAAAAAGGAGGCCAACATTCAGTAAGCTGAGGATCACACTGGAGGAAATTTGTTTCATCAGACTGTTAAGGTATGCAATAAATGGTGTTAAATAAATTAAGTTAGACTGCTGACAATATTGTACGTGTTCACATATTTGTCCTTGTTGTACAGTGCTCTGGTCAATAGCCAAGCATTTGCCTAAGAGGCTTATAGCCTGTCTGGAAAGACTATAGCAGACATGGTATGGTTTTCTAGCTACACATACAGTAGACCCTTCCTGTGCCAGCATTTACCTAACAAATCTGGAAAGTTTGTAAAACTTTAAAGGGGCAGTAACTAATTTCAGATGGCTTTCTCTGAACCAAAACAAAAACTACAGACAACTTCACTACTTGCCCCTCCTGTCCGGTTTCGGCAACTACCACTATGACTGGTCTCCCAGCAACCATTCGTTGTCAGGTGAAAAGTGACGTCCAGTCTGTTGTCCAATGCATGATAATATTCCTCCCGCACACATGTGTCTCTGCCCCTCAATGAAATAAGACATTGCACATTCCTCTAATGTTACAGCAGCACAGCTCCAGTCGTGATTCTCCTGGCATGGAGTTTAGCTATAATGTGAATTGATGACGTTCTGAGTCTCAGGACCGATTCAGAGTTTATGCCCAAAGTTGTTTCGGGAGGATGTGTGTTATTTGTCACGTCCGTTTTGATAACGACATGGCAGCGACAATAGCAGATTAGCTGAGGTGAAACAATAGAAGGTCTGTATGTAACCCAGAAATATGAGATGGACTAGAACAGGTACAACATTTACATTTTTGTCCCATTTATACCTAATGTCTTAGAAAACATGTAAAGTACCGCGGCTTTAAAGTAAAAATGTTTCGGAAATTTGTTAGTTCAATATGACTGGATATCAGGTTGTGAAACAAAGTGTTCCTCTTGAAGCTGTGTTGATTTTTGCCCTCTCCCATTCTGCCTGCTTTTGTGAACATTTGCTTTAACTGCACATGTAAAACTGATGTGACCGTGGATCCTACCCTCATCTGATTTTCATGATCGGGCAGAAATTCTCATTTTTAGGCAGCCAGAGTTGCCACTCAGTACATATGGGTTTGTTCAGCTGATAATTGCATAAGGCTGTAAAGATAGAAAAAGAAAATTTATAATTTCAAATTGACTAAATCTATTTTGTGGCCGTCTCTTTACTGCGATCAAATCAGCACCGTAGCAGAAACGCAACACAAATGTATACATCAGTAACAAGAAATAATCTTAAGACTGATTAGCAACAAAATTACACATAAAAGGCAAATAATGAAATAATTTGTGAACTGTTTTTGATATGTTAATCAACAACTAACACATATGTGAATTATTAACACCTGACTGTACCAAGGATTATCTAAAATTGGAGTGCATCATATGACCATGTTTGATACGCTACGCTGAAGTTTGAAAGCTACTTGCTATATCTGCAAAGGAAATGTGAGGGGTGGTGGTAGCGCTACAAAAATACAATACAAATGTTATCAAGCACATGAGACAACCAGGTAGTTAACTTTGGCAGATGCGCTGAAAAGACGGGATAAACTCGCTCATTTTCAGTTTCAGCTGCTGTATTCTAAACCATTTTCCTATAAACTCTTGACAGGGTCAGTAAAATCAGGTCCAGATATCGTGTAGAGCTGTGCTTTGTTTAAGCCAGATGCGTTCTCTATCCAAACTCTACTCGGTGTGTTCAGGGTTCCAGTGTGTTTGTGATGGATATATTAGATTTTGAATTCCTGTTTGCCCTAATTTTACCAAGGACATTTGATTCCCATTTGCTTTGTTCCCGAGTTGCTGCTGAGGCAGAATTTTTTATTTTAATACTTATAAATAACATTTCAGTAGATTTATCTAGGTGTTAATCTTCTACATTATGTTTTTTCAAAGTCAAGAAAGCAACGCATGGTCCAGGCATCTGTATCGGAACTGAAAAAGTCAGATGGGTGCATTCTTAAAAGCACGAGGAGCAGGAAATTAAGTTATTCAACACCAGTTCTTATAAGAAAATATAGCACTCTTACAAACCCCTAGTCATATTCTGTTATATGTTGGAGTTTAGAGGTGACATTTGCCTACTGGCTTGTGAAACATCACTAAAAGCCAACCAATTTGTGGATGTCAGTTGTTAAATTCATCCTATACATGTGCCATGTTGAAAATTTAACAGTGGCATTAGTCAGATGGCCATGACAGCCAAAGACACGAGCTTTGAAAGCAATTTCTAGCAGTCACTGCAGCACCACATGGCACTGCTTATTGTAATATTATAAAATACAGATAATGAAGGTGTCAAGGCAATTAAGAGTGCTAGAAAGCAACCAATCAGAGTTGAGATTATGAGGGAAAAACATGGTGCCAATAATAACACTTAATGCAATGAAAATAATGTGTGTCTATGTGTAATATTTTTGGTTTTGCAGTGTTAGACTTAGAAAACATTCAATCCTGCTAACATGCCCTGTTCTTATATGCTCAACAGATCATAGATCAAATGAGGGAAACTAGATGTTCTTAGCAGTATCAGGTTTGACAGTCAGACATTCAATAACCTACCCACTTTATTAGGCACACCAGTGCAATCTAACTCAATCAAAAACACCAGCTATGCTATGAATTGTACCTTTAGACGGTTATAATCTCGCAGTTTTTGTTGAAAGCAGCAGAATAGTGATATTTCTACTATATGTTTACTAATGAGGTCATAATGGGTGGTGGAGTCATACTGGAGTGCATTATAATAAAGGTGCTTCTAATGTTTTTGAACCTTCAATTATGCAAACAGGGTGGTCAAAACTTCAGAAACCCTACACGCCTCAACAGTCAAAACCATGATCAGCTGGATTCCCACCTGCTATTTGCACACCAGCTGCTAAGTTATTTTGACATAGTATATTGTGGCATCGTGCTATGTATTATAATCTCAAGTCTTATAATATTTTCCCCCAATATTATTGGGTCACACGCATGGGTCCCGATGGGTGTTTGAATCCAACATGCTATCTGGCTTACCTGGAATAAACCCAGTGTTAATTAAGTCAACAAAAAATATTCACTCACGACTAATTTTTCATGACAGAGATGAATCAAAGAAGAAAAAGTTTGCAGAGACAAATGAACCAGAATATAGTATTGGTCGTTTTTACTCATTCGCGCTGGCTGCTACGTCCACCTACACACTGAACACAGACAGAGTCACAGTCACAGCAGAAAACATTCACTGACACATTTTATCATTTCACTTCACATAAAGTAGTTCAGGAACAGCCAATAAGTTGCTAGTTGCTTTTTGAAAAAAAGTTGCTACATGTGGAGAAGTGGGAGCTAAATTGCCACCTCTGTACGCCAGACGGTCATGTGATCACATGCTCAAAATGTTCATGTCCGCCGAGATTTACATGAAAGTCTGGAAATGCAGCCATTTTGATGGAATGACATTTAGATGTGCTGTCATTTCAATGTCAAACATGTATAAACTGGCATGAAAATGAACCACCAGAAAGCAAAACGTTTCAACAAAGCGCAAAAATAATGGGTACTGCGGTACTGACGCCAGAGTACATGTAATAGAACAAGAAAATATATGTTGATGTATTGTACCACCAATAATTTGTATGAATCACATTTTTAGATTCCAACCGTTAGCCCTGAGGTAGGTCTTATTCACTCTCAGGCAAATCAGTATCTGATAAATGCTCAGTGGCCAATTGCACTTGCAGGATCTGTATCCACAATTTTGTTCTTTCATTTTGTAACTGTAGATAAGTATTAGACATAAAAATAAACTTCTCAATGACACCAAAAGAATATTTATTGACCTGGAACTAATAAAATATGATGGGGAAAGTGGGTGAATGTGATTATGCTAACACATTAATGAAAAGCCTGCTAATCCCACCATATACGATTAACTACAAACTGGCTGTTCACATAATAATGGTAATAGAACAAAACTAAGGAACATTTCTTAAAACATTTCTATCACTTCTGGACAGCCAGCCTAATAAATTTCTGTGTATTATAGTGCCTACTCAATAAGAAATGCTATGAAGCAACTGAATAATAAGTAACAATGATGTTTTAAAAATCAACTCATAATATTTTATCATATCAAAAAATACAACATAAGACAGATATCCACACTGCTGCTGATAATATCAAATTAACAAGACTACTTAAGTACATGTGCATTTCCTCACAGAGGACTAAATGATGGGTAGCGAAGCCTGTGCCTTAGATTAGTAATGTGAAAACATGATGTGTCATGGAAGACTGAAACCAGGCAGGTTGACATTTAAACAAAAGTGCAGAAGGACAGACAACTTTATTGATTAGTTCCTCCTCTCGGGTTTAAGATGTGATGAGTGAAATGACTATATGTAGTTTTTCATTCTAGCTGCAAAGTCTTCCATGGTACTGAGTGAGAAGATGTGGTGTCTAGTTAGTTAAATAAAAACAGAGACTAATGTGACTACCAACTGCCACAGAGGGTGCACATGGTGAATTCAACAATAGCAAATGACCAGATGTTGGTGTGATTTTTATAAAGCCAAATGTCTATTTTACATCCACAGAATCTGTTGTATTCAAACTCCTCCTATGGCTGATAATGCCTTTAGTGGCTGGTCAAATGATAATATCACATACATTTTGATTTGGGGATCAAGGAGACCATGTCCTGATACAAGTTATAAGATGATTATTTTGATGATACAACAATAAACGTGTTTTCTTGGTATCAGAGAGTTAATTAATATAGATAAGATAATTACAATTTAGCAATTGTGGCATGTTTACCTGTGCTGCTAATATAAGTCTTTTCTTCTTGCGCATAAACACGTTGTGATTACAAATGGGGTTCTGCCAAAGCAAAGTACACTGCACACTTGTAATGAAATGAAAACGTGTTATGTTGAGGTTACAAATTATTTTGTAAACAGAAGAAAACACTAAACACTTACAGCTCCCATTCACATCTAACTACACTTGGTAAATAAAGCATTACAATGTTCGAATTAGCTACCATTTCTTCTTCCCTTTCAATGATAACAATCGTGTTATAGCTCCATAGCTGTCTCTCACAATATTATTAGTGCCTAACTATATAGGTATAAGATGAACAGCATTTAAAATATAAGTAAACCTACCACGATTTGGTACTTCTTGTGTTGTATGGAGGGGTTTCACCTAAATGTAGCCACGTAATAATTTACTCCCTACATAAAATAGCAGTTTATTTTGAGGTATTTAAATTTTAATTTTGACATGCTGTTGGTTCAGATCAGCCGCTGCAAATCCAGCCATCTAAAACAGGCAGCTTTTGTATCAGGCAACACACCCCCAAAATGTCACAGTCATTGGCTGGGAGGCGCAAAAGCTCCTGGTTATTCAAGCTATGCTAGTTCCTTGATTGCGTTAGCAAATCATAACTATATTTTACATTCAATTTAATAGCTACTATACCCACAGCTGTGCTGGGTGTAAATACACGGTGGCGTTGGTTGGATCATTGCAGACACCACCACCCACCTCACGGTAATGTCGCTGGTGTTTGCCTTCAGCACACAGACAGCAATGTTGTTGAGCGCTAAAAATTCAACTTGGCTACGGTTAGTAAACATAAGGCATTATATGTTACAACCTGAAACTGGTTCCACATGTATATGCGTTGTTTATGTCGCCGTGTGGGTAGCCAAAAGAGAATTCAACTATAGACTTTGGCTATATTTAATAGCCATAAACAACACGAGAATACAGCTCAGCCGAAGACAAAAGCCCACTGCAGCCCCTTCAGTGCCCTCGCAACGTTCCCCCTCCCCAGCGCTTAATCTAGCTAGCTAGCGAGCTCGTTTCCAGCCCTACACAGCCTCGCTGGCTGGCTGGAGCTAGCACAGCTCACTCTGCTTCGCTCCGACATTTTCCTGTCAGCTCTGTGTACGGTGTTCACCCTTCAAATGCAGCGGGCTCCTCAACGCAGACACAGGTGAAATTTATATAAACGCACAGAGCACTCCATGTGTGTAACGCACGTGGCACACGACAATACCTAGCCCACTCGAACACACAACAATCCATTTTCGCACGCAGTTTACGTCAAGTTAGCTTAACGTTAGCATGCTCGCTGTAGCCAGCTGGCTAACGTTAACTGGGATTTTTTTTACCCCTCGTGATCCGACACAATCAAACGACAAACGCTGATTTGCACTTACCTTTAAACTGGTTTACACGTTCCCACCGACTCATTCGGGTTCAGCTATATGTGAATATTGCGCAATTTAAGCTGTTATTTCCTAATTACTGGACGTTAACCGTAGCCTACGGCTGTGTGACGTTCATCGCTGGGTTTGAAAACATCCCAGCCGTTCGTCGCCCGTCCTCTCAGAGAAAAGACTAGCAAACATGCAAGGCGTGCTCCCATTGGCTGAAGGCGGACACGTGACCGCCTGAGCCCCACCGAGCGGTCTCCGTCTGCTGGATAGACTGTAGATGGGTATGTGTCAAACGATTTAACTCATTTTTTTAGTGTTGATACGAGTAAACCCACACTTTTAATGTTTAACGTATTGTTTGTGCTGTCGCATTTTGTCAGCTAGTGGCGTGTGTGGCGCGTACAGGTGGTTTTTGGAGTGTGGATTTGGACTGAAAGCGCTAGAGAGGGAGAACAGTAATGGGCACTTGACGTCATCTTTTCCGTTGCTGTGTTGCGGTCAGTGGGAACTTTCTGGAAGATCGCGGCTGTTGTTAAGCGGTGAAAGACGGTGTCTTTCTTTCTTGTGTGCACTGGCACATAGTTAGGACACAAATACATAAATAAACTGATCGCGTTAATTCGCCCCTCAAGCCCGCCAACTCTATCGACCAGCTTTGAATTGGTTGCGCAGTGACATTTGCATCATGGTGGACAATGTGCGCATGCGTCATGGTGCATATTACATATTGCGGAGCAGAGAAAGCGGTGTGGGGGAGGGGGAAGCGGCTAGACACGAAAACGCCACCGGGACGGGACGGGATGGAAATGACAGAAACAGTTGTAGGAAGGGGGCTGCGTTGTTGCAAGAGGATTCATATTAGAATTGTCTAACCAGAACATCTTTAAAGATGAAAACACATCTGTGAAATTCAGTAAAAATTGTTATTTAACATGGCAATGATGGTCATACATTGAATTTACCTCACCTAATGATGACGTCCACGGTTCAGAGTATGTGAATTGTACATCTTCACTCAAGAAGTAACGTTAGTAGGAACAAATAAGTTTTCTCCAATGTAAACATGCATGGTAATTAAATGAATTTAGTCTTGCATATACAGTATAAAGTCTGAAGCAAAACTAGATGAAAATAATTCTGATCTCCTGCAGCAACAGAAAAAAATCAGCTGTGGTGATCATCAGTTATTGAGTCCTAGCATTAGTTGATTAAAGCTTCTAGAGTCGTTTTATTTGTTGAATAAAAGAAGCTACGTGAAGACATTTTGGCCACAGGGACAGAGGTGTGCAAACTGCACAAAGACAATGCTAAGTGTGAGCATTTACCTAGAAAAATATTCCACTACAAGAAGAAATACTCTATTTTTATAAGCTCTAAATTTTATTTAAAGTACAAAAGTGAAAGTATTCCACTTAGGAAATAAGTCATTTTAAACAGAGTACAAATCTAGTCTAGATTTGTTTGACAAACTCTCAAAGGTAAAAAAGTATCTATAGGAGATATTTTCAGGTTTATGCGTGACGTGTCAAGCTCCAAGTCCTAATTATACTATACTATATAATTTATACCATTAGGTGTGTTTACAGTTAAATTTCCCACTCCTTGTAATCCTTAAAAATGAGACACGGACATCTAGGGCACAGATACAACACTTTATTTACACAATATGTTTTAGTTAAACATAAGAGCTTCTGGAACAAGTTGCTTTTGAAAAAAAGCAGATGATGAAAAATGCCTACAAGTCCGATCTTACACCGAAGCCCGGTCCGTTAGGAGGCCCCGTCAGAGAAGTTAATCCTCCTGCAGGCTCGCAGGAGAAACGCCCGTTTCTGTAGGAAAAAATGAAAGAAAATATGCGTATTCACAGTCAGTGTAGATACTGAGGTGTGTATATCAATGAATCCATGATAGGAATTTTGTTATGTACCTGGGTCCTGGCGGTGGAACCCTGCCTGCTTTGAGTTCATCAATAATATCCTCAATGTCCTTTGGTGTAAGGTCCTCCTGGAAACAAGAAGGCAAGTTAAATAAGAGAAGCAGCATAAGGCACTGCTTTTTATTGGTACTGCTGGATCTACACGTGGGGAAATGCTAGGAAATGAATATATTCATCTCTTGCAATTAAATACCCTCATGATGATTACAGCTTATACTTAGTAAAAATAAAAACATAGCATTGACACTGCCTGTCAAAGTCACCAGAATAACATTTATAAATGTAAAAATAAATTGTAAGGGGTGGTAGTTAATACAGAACATTGAAATAAATTTTCCTACAATACCATTGTACACATGTAGTTAATTTATCCCCAGATCTACAGCAGTGAGAGTAACAGAAGTTTTCTCATTCACATTTCTCTTGGTTGATAATAGTTTATTATCCTGTGTAAGTGAACTACATGAAAATATAATAAAAGTGGCTTTACTTGTCAGCACAGTTTAACAGATGACAGATTTTGTTTTGACTGTAGTAAGTGGTAAAGATGTTAAAATTGTGTCAAATAACAGACCTTGAGTTTGCTTTTAACCCCGGCAACCAGAATAGTCAGTCTTCCATACAGCAGACTTGAAACATTTTTTTTTTTTCCACAGAACCAAACTCAGTTCAGTAGTTTTTTTGTATTTTATAATCCAATTCATAACCTTGCTGCATTTAAAACCTAAAAACAATTGGACACACTAGTAAACACACTAATCTCTGGAGCCATAAACAACCTGACACACGTTAACAAACCATACCATCTTAAACAAAACAAAATGCATGCAGTTGATAAAAGGATTAATCCAAACAGCCACAGACCGTGCCTTGCTGAGTCATTCACTTATGCTCTGCTTGCAATAACTGAATTTCTTATGTCAACTGGGTGCAGAATTATTTTCAGGTAATGTTTAACCACAAATCAAAAAAACAAGCATTTTATATCACATCCGATACAGAGTTTTCTCCACACTGAGGATGTATCTGAGACGATATTGTTATTCCAGCCAGATTATTATTAATTTAAAATTGTTTATTAGTCTGTCATGCTTCCCGGTTCCTTTATTTTCGCTTCTTTTGCACATTAAATATGTAGACTATCCCACAACCGCACTGTTTTCCAAAGAAGTAGCATTCCTGAAGTAAGCCTGAGAAGTGTACACTCAGAAGACATTCTTTGCAAAATTCATTTCAGGCTTTAATCAAATTTTGTTCATTTAGTTATACTGTGCAGAAAGGAAGCCATCTGCACAAGGAAGTCAAACACTCACATAATAGTTGTCATTGATCTGGACCATTGGAGCATTCACACAGGCACCGAGGCATTCCACTTCTATTAGAGTGAACATTTTGTCTGGAGTAGTCTCGCCAACCTTAATACCTGCGGAGAAATAAATGAAGACCGGAATAATTCAGAAAGTTTTCAGACCCTTTAAAGTTTTCCACATTTGGTTGTCTGCCATCGGCACAAAATTCTCCAAAAATAAAAAGCAAAAACATAATTTTTAATGTTGTTTATGTGTTGTGTGTTGTTAAATATGTTTATGTATAAGCAGTAAGACTGAAATATTCCATTTATAAGTATTCAGACATTTTGGTACTATGATGCTTGCAGATGAGCTCAGGTAATTCCTCTTATCAGTGTCCTTGAATTGCTTCGTCAGTCTGTTCTTGATTGAATTGCTTAGACTTAATTAGGAAAACACACAGCATGAGGTCGAGAACTGTGCAAGAGGACCGTGTCAAGGCACACATCTGGTGAAGCATAAAAGTAACATTTCTAAATCGGTGAAAGTGAACAATGGCGAATTCATGCTAAGACTGAAATCCAAAGTTCACATGACAGCCCACTGAGAGTTTACCAAAGACACATGACCAACTCTCAGACCATGAGAAGCGAGAAGATTTAACTATTTGGTCACAGTTCCCATATTGTGTATATATGGAGGAAACACAGCACCAAGCATCACAACATTAACACCATATTTGTCAAACATGGTTGTGGAAGCATCACGTGAACATTTTCTGTGACAGGAACTAGTCAGAGTTCAGGGAGATATGGATGTATGGAAAATATAGAAAGAAAACTTTGGACCCAATAAAGTATGTCTTAAGAGACGTTAAGGTGGCTGTGCATGGATGGTCCCCATAAAATCTGACTGAGCTTGAGCCATTTTAAGTTTAATTACATCCAAAAGAAAGCCAAGCTTGTAGGATCATCTCCAAGAAGACTTGCAGGTGTCACTGCCGACAAAGGTACTTTAACCAAGTCCTAAATGAAGGGTCTGATTTCCATTTTTTTGTGTTGAGTAAAACTGCAAAACATTCCATAATACAGTTATTGCTTTGTTACTGTGGAGTATTGTGTGTAGATTGATGTTAAACCCAAGAGACCGTATCAGTCTCGATAAATAACAAAATGCGTAAAACGGAAAGTGATTGGAAACCTTCCGTGTGCAGTTTATGGGGCTAATATCCTCTGAGAAGCTGCATACTGTGTTACTGAAACAGATTATTTAACTCAAGCAGCACTACCTGATAGTACATAGCAGCTACGCTGTATGTGACTGTTGACAAAATGTAAGCCTCACTATTTGGTTAATTAAAAAAACAAATATTAGTCTTCTCTATTAAATGCCGCACAGACTAAATTAGGATTTGATTTCGGTGTTGTATGTCTTTTCCTTCTTGTTTGCTGCTACAACTCGCTGTTGTTTGAATAACACCAACAACTGTATATTTACATGTTTGCTCCTAATATTCCTACATGTTTTTTTAAACTCCGTTTAGCTGAAACA
>OMLM01010561.1:112506-125308 GCA_900302695.1 Helostoma temminkii
TGAAGATCAAGACAGCTTCAGAAGAGTCATTTATAACCAGCAGCTTTGTGCTTCCTCGTGTGTTTGCAGGGAGGTCACGTTTTGACTCCTCTGCCTGCTGCCACACCACTGAAACCAGGCTCTGCAGTAAGTAACATCTCCTCAACACAGACTCACTGTCACTCATACTCTGACATTTCTATGTAAGTTTTAAACCTATCTATATCTCCTCAAATGAGTTTTCTCAGTATACATTGCTGATAAGGAGTGATCATAAATCTGAATATGAGAATTTATCAATATTTTAACAAAATCAGTGCAGGAAATCCCACATTTGCTAATGTCTTTCCATCAGAGCGGTAAGGTTTAGTTATGATCTGCAATAAAAAACGGCAACCATACTTTTTAATGAAATAAAATCCACATTTTACATTTTAGACCTTTCCTTTCTTTGGAGTGGAGCCAACCATCCTGAACGAACACGGAGAGGAGGTGGAAGGTGAGGCTGAGGGTTATCTGGTAAGTTTTAGTTCAGTTCAGTGAAACTCTATTGCCTGTATTTTAGCATATTACCATTCAGATCACTGCATATGTCAAACAATTGTAGAAGTAATAGCCCTAGTAACATCTCTCTTATGGTTTGTGTATGTTTTCTATGTTTTTGTTGCAGGTTTTCAAGAGGCCTTGGCCTGGAATAATGCGTACAGTGTACAGAAACCAGGAGCGCTTCGAGAACACCTACTTCAAGAAATTCCCAGGCTTTTACGTCACTGGTGATGGTAAGGCACAGAAGTTGTATTTAATCTTTTGCCTTTGCATCCTAATAGACAGATTCTAGTATTGACTTTGGATTAAGCAAGTACCAGAAATTCATATTTTGCCTTCTCACTAAACACCAAAGAGGGAAAAAAATGCTACCAAATCATTTTGTGGGTTTGCAACTGGTTTTCTCCTGTCTCAGGTTGCAGGCGGGATAAAGACGGTTATTACTGGATCACGGGCAGAATAGATGACATGCTGAACGTGTCAGGTATTGTTCTGTGAGGTTTTACAGTATGATACATGTTTTTGCAACACCAAACTATATATTATTTTTACATTTACAACCATAACTTCACATATATCTCATTCACAGGCTTTTAAAAACATCTTTCATTTTTGTTATATTTATGATTTATCACTGATGAAAATTATAACCTTTTGTTTTCTTGCTGTCCTCCAGGCCACCTGATGAGCACCGCAGAGGTAGAGGCGACACTGACTGAGCATCCGGCCGTGGCAGAATCTGCGGTGGTGAGCCGGCCTCACAAGGTGAAGGGCGAGTGTCTCTACTGCTTCGTCACCCTGAAAGACAACAGGGAGTTTACGCACACGCTGGTGGAGGAGCTCAAGAGACTGGGTGAGGCTCAGAGCAAGGATTTTTTATTTGCTTTGGTTGTCTTATACAAGTAAAGGTAAATATGAAAATTCTTCTGTTAAAAATAAAAAGAACCCATCAAATAAAGGCAGAAAACAAAAGTGAGAATATATGAAAAAATAAAATACAGTGACATTTTTAAAGAAAGGTAAAAGAAAGAAAGAGAAAAACAAATTTGCAAATTGATTTTAAATGTCAAGCTGTCACACGATGGAAGCAGATATTCTTTCTAGGCTGGCACAAACATCCATCTATCATAGGGAAAGAAATTTGCTGCAGAATAGGCAGAAGTAACATTATCATAAATTACAGTTGCCTCAGTGCACCAAAATTCAGTGCAGCTTTGAGTAAACGATGCAGTTGCCTCATCCCTCACAAACTACCTGACGTGCTCAGGCAGACACATTTGATTGAAAGCTATTTCTTGGAGTTGTGTGAAACCAACAAACAAGTTTAATTTCAGGCGAGCTGAAGTCTGCACAGCATTGATTGCTTTTCTGTATCTTTTTATCAGTGAGAGAGAAAATCGGACCAATCGCCACGCCAGACTTCATTCAGAATGCTCCAGCGCTCCCAAAAACTCGCTCAGGTAATGACTCAACTGCTCTTAAAACCAGCACCCACTCCTCGTCTGTTCCCCGTCTCATCTCTCTCCCCCTCTTCTCTTCTGACTCTGATGGATTCAGGGAAGATCATGAGGCGAATCCTCCGGCAGATTGCACGCAACGAGAAGGACCTGGGCGACCTTTCAACCCTGGCTGACCCAAAGGTGGTGGAAGTGCTGTTTAGCCAGAGATGTGAAGCTGCAGCCTGAACAAACGCCTCACCCTCCTCTGACTCTCTCTTCTAACTATGCAACAGTACATATGATCACAAATCGCTGGTTCAGGTTTGACATCTGTTTGTGTGCCCTCTGGTTTTATGTACCTACTCACATGGGATTGTTGTTGGTTTGCATTTGGGCCAAAATGTCAACAAATGATCTTTTTCTCTAATGCTTCTATGATAATTAGCAGAAATATTCCAGCTTGAAAAAACTTTATTAATCCCAGAGGGATATTGCTCTGCTTTGTTACAGCTGCTCTCTGTTCAAAAGGAAAAAACCACAAAACAAAAGAGGTGCCTCTATATACTTATGTTAAAATATAAAATGCATCCCTAAATGATATGTATAGTATTGACTGCCAAATGATGTATATTTTAATTCTGTGAGACATTTCCATGACTTGAGAATAAAGTGTTTAATCTGTTGGTTGCTTTGTTCTGTTGCCTTAAAGCACAGCAGCTGTTTGATGCCCTCATGTGGCAGGAATCGTGCTCTGCAGCTGCTGTGCGGTGGCTTTACTGTTGACTGTGAAAGCCTTTTTACTCTGTGGATTTCAGCCCTTTGTGTAATGACGCACGCAGCACACAACCTCATGGCTTTGGTGATGTGAGCAGTGCAGCAGGGAGCCGTGATTATGGAAGACAGGAGGGATGAGATGTCTGTTTTATCTTAATTGCACTAGATTATTTTGAAATTACAAGCATCAGTGGTCTTGAACAGCAGGAAAAAGGGAACAATAATCTGTACTTTAAGATATTAGATTGGAGAAGGTTGTTATAAAAGTAGCTTGCTTATCTTACTGATATGACTGGGTCATGTACAAACAATAGTCTCTCTCGGTTTCCTCTACACCACTGCATGTCACTTGCATTCACTAGTTTGTGTGTTTGTGTGTGTGAGGAGGAGAAAAGAGCCCAGAAACACAGCGATGGGCAACGTTATATCATCTCCCCCGGCAGCAGAGGAGTGGTTACCATGACAACCTCTTCACCCACTACCACCACCACTTCTTCGGCCCTGCAGATGTTTTGTTACCTGACACTGTTGACCAGGAAAACAACGTTTTAACAAATTTTTATGATGCATTTTCACATGTCAGAATATAGTGGGACATAAAATTTATACAATTCAAAAACTTTCATAGCATATTTATAGCATTTAAATTATGTTTAGAAATAATGGTTGAAATCCACTTAATTGTATACTGTGGCATTACATGTTTCTTTAAGCCGTTAAAAGACATTTTATTTAAACATTTTATCAGTTTAATGTGTAATATCTGATGTTAATAATTCTATATTCACATTTCCGTGTACGTGACAGTTAATTGCCTTGTGTTCATTTTTGAAACAGGATGTGAATGGGTGAATGAATATATTGTGCTCATGCGTCATACACCCTAATGTGCGCAACTCACATCAGCTTACAAGACACTGATCTCATCACCGTCAAAGGAAAGGAAAAATAAAACGATTCCTGAAACATAATACAAAGTACATACACATACACATGCAACTTTCTCATATGTTGATAGTACTTATCTAACAAGAAATGATCTATGTCAAAATAAATAAAAAGTTAATTATTAAGTATTATTAATAATAATAATTTTGTGTATTTATCAGCATTTATCATGTCAAGCAGCCTTTAGTTCCCCTCGCCCATCTTCTGAGAAAGTTTAACTAAAAACCACTGTAAAACAAGAAATGTGTTTAATTCTTCATCCAAATCACACACTTTCTATCCTCCTCTGCGACTGAATGAAACCAAATCTCAACTGAACTCAGAGAGATCTCTGGGCTCTAGTCAAGTTAAAGTCATTAATACACACAGCATGTGTTCAGTTTTGATCATCCTTTTGATGGATGTGTAAAAATTCTGCCTATTACTACTGTATAAAAGTCGATGGTGCAGGATATTATGAATTCAATGAAATATTTATTATTATTTATTATTAAAAAATGAAATAGTCACATCATCCTTTAAAGGTTTTGTACTTTCTGATGATATTAACTCTATTCTGAACTAGCAACTAACATTTTGGTCTCACACAGACATTTAAACACAGCATGATGATAATACCAGAACATCCTTTTAGATTAAGGGTGATAATACCTAATATTGATACTGTAAATATCACAATAAATATGTAGTCAAACTAATTATAATGTAAAAAAGGATGAACACAGTCGCTGGATATCAATTACAACATTTTTGCCAATTAAAAATCAGCCTGAATCATCAGTATAATACACTTGTTAGATTGAATTAGGGAGATTGAATTTCACAGACTCTGACTTTAAAGGACCACGAGGAGCTGCTCAGCGCTGACAGAGCACTCAGACAAAGCCGTACTGGGCTAGATATCGACTGACAGCAGCAGATCAAACTCCAAACAGCTTTAGAGCACAAAATGAATTAATAATAAACTGCTTCTGCATTGTAAAGATTTTTGGCAATAACGAAATGTAAGACCTCTCCATTTTGTATCTTATATTTCTCTCTCTTTCTATCTAGACAGAGGACTAGAAACACTCTTAGTACATATTTTAAATACTGATCTGTCTCTATAGATACCAGAAACTTTGCAAAGATGCAATTTCTTATTGTGGAAAGGAAAGGCTGTACTGTTCAGGGTCTCCTATTATACATTTTTAGACAATTAGTCAATTATTCAATATTTTTGTCATTTTTATACATTTATATGGCTCTTGGATCTGCAGACAAACACCAAATGGGTTAGAATTGCACCCCTTACTTGTTTTACACTTTCCTGTTTGGTAGAATCCAGCTTCAGAACGGTCCAGTCCGGATTTTTGATGTATATGAAGGGGGACACCATAGCTGGCTCTGGTTAATCACAGCCCTCTACAGCCTCTGCCAAGGACCTGCAGCCAGTACTACTTGTTGCAAGTCTCTTTAAAAACAGCAGAAAATGGTATCAGAAGCGCAAAGTACACAGTGCTGACTGTTGGATGTATGGATAAACACAAAAGACTCTTTCCTATCCTCTCAGGATTTGAGGAAACAGTGGATTTATTTGTTTTTTCTGGACGAGTCCTGCCCCCCGGACAGACACAGACATTGTTTTACAAGTGAGGACCTTTACAGTGCTGCTGCTGGATTCACTTCAAGACTAGAGCTCAAAGATGGACTTATTCTAACTGTCTGTTACCTAAACCTGGGTCTACATCAAAATTTGAAGCTGCAAATGTTACCATTTAAAAAAATGTTGTCTTGTTTTTTACTGGATTAGCTGGAACCAGTGTGTGTGATCAGTCTGCAGAAGTAGGAGAAATTTTCTTTAGTTTCACAGTAGAACTTTGTAGGGTTGAGTCGTGGGTTTTTCTAAATCAAACCAGTGAGGTTCAATGCTACAGCCATACGCTGTGTTTTTAATTTCTTTCACTTTGTTTTTTGACCTTTTCTGCAGCATCTAAGCTTTGAGAAGGAATTTTTGTGAAAATACTGGTTCAGTGTCTGCATGCCTGGTGTCTGCTTTTGTGTGTTTGTCTTATATCACTTATCACATTCTTGATTCTTGAATTCAGTTTAGTTTCAAATTAATCATTTATTGTAATTCCCTTGTGGCTGCTGTGATTTATGTCCTTGATGAAATATGAGCTATGCTTTTGTTTAAAAAAAAAGAGCACCCACAAATCATGAATTGCAAATTACATGTTGTATGTATTGTATATATTGAAACTTTCCTTTATCTTACTATTTTTTTTAAAGTAATCAAACATGGTCTTTAATTATTTGCTTCAATAAAGGTGCACAGAGTTGAGCTTGTGTGTGTATTTATATTTTCTTATTGTGGGGGTCTGTGTTTACACAGTCTGAGCAGTGAGGCTCTCGTGCCAAGCTTTGCATAAAGCAAATTCACACATTGTAAACATTCAGTTTTAGGAATTAGATTTGGAATGTGGTTAAAGTAAGAATATTGAGTATATTTAGTCATGTAAGAAATATAAGTTATTTCCAGCAGCTTTCAATGTACTATGTGTACACACATTTCTCAAAACAGTCTCCAGAGACTAATTTTAAGTCAGTGCATTGTCCCCTAGACTAAAATTTTAATTTAATACAACCATATATATAATGACTGTTGTTAATCCATTCAAATGAACAAAATAAAGTTAAAATAAAGTAGGATTTTGTGCAAATCAATGTTAGCATCACAGCCCCAAATCCATTGTTTTTGACGTGGTATCACAACATCTCAAAGTGTCTCCATCCTCCATCTGCAGATGCTGTTGGACCCTGAGGTTTCGCCACTATACATCCCAGCCTGTGTAAAGACAGATGCCCACTGTGAGCCACACAAAGATGTGAGCGCCGTATGTATGTGTTTGTGCCAGTGCTGTGAAGAAGACTGGGCACAATGAAAGCAAATCTGACAAAAGAGGAATCAAGGAGGCACCAAATGAATGCTGTCCTTTTGTTTTTACTCTTTCTAAAGACAGACAGATGGTCTAACTGAACTTGAAGCCTTGAACCGAACTGAACTTGAATTTTTTTTTATTTTGAAACTGGTTGTTGAAGACCTGATAGGTGTCAACTACAGGTCAGAATTCAGCCAACAAGAAGTATTTTATAAATCATACTTTGCATTCTTAAAGATGGAAGCAGTGGCTCCAAACAATGTGGTGGGACACCTTCTTGTCTTTAGATGCTTATGACTTGTTTCAGTTTCATACGAGAGATATTTTTCCCACTAAACCTCTCATGTAGCTTCTTTAAAGGAGTCATATTATGCTGAGGTGAACGTGTTTATGCGTACTGGCTGGTTTTTAAAATACTCCTCACACAATCATGCATCAGTAAAAATCATATTTTATAAATGTATTATTAACAGGGCCACTTTTTTGCACAGCTACTTTCCTTCTTCATCAGTGAATTTCCACACTCACACATTACAAATATCTTCTGGTATGTTTTTTCTACTTCTCTTGTTTCCTGTTTTCTGAAAACATTTTCTTTGTCTGACATATTGTTTCTGATTCCTCACTACAAGCAACAGCCCTGCTGGTTCGGGGTTCAAACAGTCATCACACTCTTCCACACAATGGGACTGTCTGTTCACACATACAATAGTGCATTTATTGTGGAGTTTCAGCTCCTAAAAACAACTTCACACCCAGCTGCAGCCATGCAGCTTCCACAGCTCGAACACACTGGTAGCTGCCACCTCTCTGGTCTTGGGTGCTGACAGGAGCCTCAGGAGCAGGATGGGCTTTTTTGTCAAATGAATAATGATGTAACAGAAGGACAGAAGACATGAAGTGCCTCCCGGCAAAGCTTTGGTCAATATGAATTCTCCTTGAGGCCAAACCTTTTGCCTGAGCTGGGCAAGGGGCTTTTGGCTGTGTTGGCATGACAACCTCTCAGCTAATGGCTCGGCCCAGACCATTGTGTTGCTCATTGTCTGTTTGAGGCCTTTGGACACAGCTGCATGCATTTGCAGTTTGGGGTCCAATTTTTGACAGATTGCAGGCTGAACGAGGCAGGGCGGAGCCACAGAGAGGTTAATTCTGTCAGCAGGACACATGGAGGACAAGAGCCAGTTTAGAAAAATTGATTAAAATGTGTATCATTACATGCAGGCTTTTAACTGTCGTGACAGCAGGTCACTTCACATTCAACCAATGAACAATGCACTGTTCAGAGGACCGATGTTTTCTGATACTGTGGCACAAACCTGGAATATTTGATGGTGATTAACATGCACCAATGTTAGCCACTCCAAAAAAAAGGCATTTGACTGATGTTACCAACAGATTAATAGATTATTGAAGAGGTTAAAAACACTAATTAAAGGACAAACACCAGCTAAAGGTGTTTTTACAGCCTGTCAAGCCAATAGTTGTAACAAATGACCTTTTACTGAGCTATAGATAATTTATAAACCCTGTGCTATTAGACAGGAGCAACAATTAAGCATGAAGTCACATGATTACAGACTCAAAAGCTTAAAAGAAACAGACATTTTTTCCATACAAGGGGCAACCAATATGGATCAAGAGGCGAGTCAGTGCAGCAAAGGTAAATGGTTGGAACTGAACCTGGGACACTGTTACCAAAAAGTGTTATGGTTTTACTTTGACTTTATTAAAAACTTTAAAAGTTGTGGTTGAACTACAAGATTTTTTAGACTTTGACAAAAACAGAAACATCTGCTAAGTTTAAAGATCAATAAACTGCACATGAGCATCTATGAAGGAGATACAGTTTTTCTCTTGATGTTCAATTAGTCAGAGAGTTTGTACTGATAATATATTAATTTATTCTTAAGACCAGAAAATCTGAGGTGCGAACAATCCAAAAGAGACATGCGTTTTTCCACAAAGCATTAATAAATATGTTTGTTCATAAAGCCAACAGTTACAACCAAATCCAACTCCAACCTCATTAAAAACTGGTTTTGATATTCAAAAATAAATAACACAGTAAAGAAAATTAACCTCTTGGTCAACAGAAAGAAACAAAAAAGTTTAAAGTAAAATGCGTCAAAGTAACATTTAGCAAAGTAAACAATTTTGATAACATACATTTTATGTGGTGATAAAGTTTTCCACCGATAACCACACCTTTATTTTATCATGTGCTTTTCTTTCAGCTGTAGCCTCATTTTGGCTGATTTATGTCAATGAAAATCACTCATGTCTACATGAGTCCTGCTTTGTGCAGCTCTACTAACAAATCCCATCTCCAACATGCCTGCTACACTGTCTCATGTTGATACAAAGTTGTCTTCCTGCACACTGTGGATGCGTGTGCCACAGTTACTGTGTCAGTTTCAGACAGTATGATTAATTGTGATCAGGGCAGTTTCACAGCCATTACACTCCTAATATCTTAATCAATAATTTGTAACCCACTGGATTTCAAACACTACATGAATCACATTTTACCTCAATTTGCTCCAAAAGACCATTACAATTAGTTGGCTATTCCATTTTGCAAGAAGCTAATTAAATCAAAACCATGACCCTTCCGAAAAAAAGGATATACTTCTTTTAAACTAAAAATGAGCAAGTATCCTTTAGTATACTTTTTATTTACTTATCAGAGGTAAACTATATAGAAGTATTCTTACTATACTTGAAGTATACTTAAGTATACTTAATAAAATAAACTTTAAGTATACAAATTTTTTGTAAGGGAGGACAAGGGCCCTGCAGTTTAGATTTATTCATTTCATTTATTTAAAAATAGTTTGTTCCACATGATCAAAACAGATACTGCGACCTATTAGAAAGTTTCTACATACAGTATCTGACAATTGTGACCTTCGTCATTTAAATTACCAGTATGTCCTGTCAAAGTGACAACAATCACTCAGATGTCTGTCAGTCCTGACCAAATTATATTAACATTTATTTAGTAATAGAAATTACAAAGACAAACACTCAAACACTGCAAAGGTACACAGAAAAACCTGGAAGTGGATTACAACGCAAAATAAATCTCTAGTCATATACACCTTATTATCTTTTATCTTTTTTGTGCTTGAGTCTGGTTTAACAGAGTCAGACTTTAAGTGCAATTTAGATCTAACAGTCCCATGGATAATAATTGTCTGGTGTAAATAATCTGAGGGATTCAACTGGGCAGATTAGAATTAAAAAGACTAGACTAGAGAAAGACTAGAGTGCTGTGCCTCGGATGGAACCACAGCTGTTCTGCCAGGTGACTCACGTAAATACAGAGTAGCTGATGAGGGATTTCAGAGCAGGTGTGGAGAGCAAGAGATGAAAAAAAGGGAAGGCACTGGTGACGACTACAGGTCATGGAGGGAGTGACAGAGCTAAAGAGGTTATGAATGGGCTTATTTTCGCTTTTTGAGCAGTTGTCGCTGTTCAGGGCCATGATCTGTAAAATATGCCCACAATTTCATGGGAAAGTTTGTGCTTGATAATATTTATAGGATTTATGGGGCTAACTTTAAAACCGATTTATGGTTTGAAACATCAGAGGACATGTTAAAAGACTTTCCTTAATTCTGTTCTATATGCATAAAATCTGTAAATATCATTCACTCAAAATCACAAATACTATTACTATAAGATATAATACAATATGATTTGATATAAAAGTATAAACTTTATTACCTTTAGACCAGGTATAAGGTACATGCAAGGATTTATCTGGAATGGGCTCAGTGACTGGCTGACAGACAGACAAGACTGGGTTAAAAGATGTTTTAATCTTTTAAAAGGCCAAGGGACAACAGGAAGCAGGAATTGGAGATGGGATTGGGTCTGGGAGAACTTTTGGGCCGATCACTATAGAGGAGAAATACATTATTGTGATGCAGAGTACTTACTGGTAAGAACCAACTGGAGACTGGAGGATCTGGTCTGAGGAGGATCTGGGCAGGTTAGTTGACAAAATGGCATTGTCTTGTAGTTCTAGGCAAGGTCGAGGTAAGTAGCTTGGATAGAAAATAAACACATCCACACTGGAAATCCAACAACAGCTTAGTCACATCAAGGTCCCATAATGTTGATAACATTGGTTATGAACAGAGCAAAGAGAAGGCAGGGTCAGAGTCCAAGGTCAAAGCCAGGTATCCAAGTAACAGTATAGTCAGTCCAAGAGCCTACAATCAACTATTCAAGTCCAATAAACAGATAAACAGGCCAGATTACCAGATCAGACAGACTTACAGTTCTGACAAGTGCTAGGTAGAGTCAGAGTCCAGGACCGGTCCAATTTCAGGTTCAATTTAAATGACACTTCTACTTACCTAAATTCTATATCATATACATCTGTAAAATAAAATCCCATGTCACAAATGTAATTACTGTATGATGCAACACAATACAGTAATCCAACATAATACGATACAATAACCTTCTGTGCCATTTGAGACAAACACAGTACAAGGTACACGCATAGTGAAAATCTTGAATGAGATTAAAGAAGAAACAGGAACAAACTACTACTACAAATACAATAATACTAATATTATAAAATAATAAATACAACCAGAAAAATACAAGTGTCTTAGAAGATATTATTGTATAAAAACAAGTTTTCCATACACCACAAGACTCCTCTTAACAATATGCATTATATTATTATATTTTGATGAAAATCTGTTGTCAGTATACTACTTACCTTCTGTAAGAGGTGAGTTGGGTTTGTGTACGCATGTTTAAGGTAACCATTAAAAATAAATTGCTTTGAGGTCCCATCATGTTCTCTGTCAGTCTTTTCAAAAACCTCTAAGTTAAAAAAAGCTTTTCTACATAAACTGCAGCAGAGGTTTTGTTTGTAATATATAGCACAATCAACACCTACAGAAACTGAGGCTTAAGAGTTGAAGTGACTTAAGATTAGTCCTTCCCCACATTTGCTTTAGGACATCTATTTCACAGAGGTCATCCCCTTCCTGCTGCAGCCGACATGAAAGCACAGTCCAGCATTTAGAGAGCAGCAGTGTGTGTTTGTAACCAGCCACTTCAGGGCTGGTGTAAATTATTCAGCAGTGGTGGGTTTCTCTCAGGGCGGATTGAAGTAAAAGCAGAGCATCTCTTCCTCCTTCCCTTCGTTGACCTGGTCTGTGCCATCAGCAGTTCCCAACGTGCAGCCGAGCCGCATTTATTATTCATCATTATAACTCTGTGAAAGGTATACAGAGGCCTTCATCTCTCTGCTTCTGCCTTTTTTATTGCTCCCTCTTTCCCTCTGTCCCATCACCAGATGGTTCCCTTCAGAAGCCTTCGACTTTTCCAGTTAAAGACAACAGTTCTAAATTTTTAGAAAATAAAGGAAAAACTTGGAAAATATTTTCTATAGCAAATAAGAAAATGTCATCAGAGACGATAGAAACGCAGCTATCTTTTTGTTTGTTGCCAGACTGAAGCATGTTTCTGTTTTGGTGTCCTGTGTCCTGCCCACTGCACATGTGCCCAGTAGCTGGTTTATAATTGGCAAACAACAAACACCACACATGTTAACATACAATGTGGGACTGACCTGCATTATATACTGTACAGCTGCAAGGCCAGTGACCCAAGGACAGCTTCACTGGAAGACAAGAAACCCCAGTAGTGTTTGCACTCCCTTGCCCACTCCTAACCAGTACCCTCAGTGGTTCAGTTCACACATTTGTAATTGGACATTAAAATGACAAATATGTGCATGAGATGTTCAAATCACTAAAACAAACAATGTGGAGAAAGCAAGCAATTATAGCTATTACCCCAAAATTTGAAAATGTGTATCTTTTGTAGATGTGCGTATTTTGTTCTGAGCTCAGTTAAAACCTTTAGACATTGTTGTCTGGTTTTGGTTTTGGTATTATTATAGGTGTTTGGTCAGTTCTGGTTGGACTGAACTGTTTAAAACTTTGAAACTACCCTCTTGGTCGGGACTTCCTTGAAAAAGAGGTTGTTGACCTTAAATGTATCTACCTGGTTAAATCCATTTTTACAAAATTAAGCAAATAAAATATAATCTCCAGGGCGGCACGGTGGCATGTTCTCCCCGTGTTTGCGTGGGTTCTCTCCGGGCACTCCGGCTTCCTCCCACAGTCCAAAGACATGCAGTTAGGTTAACTGGGGACTCTA
>OMLM01010561.1:125756-135927 GCA_900302695.1 Helostoma temminkii
GACGGGCGACCTGTCCAGGGTGTACCCTGCCTCTCGCCCGTAAGCTGGCTGGGATAGGCTCCAGCACTCCCGTGACCCCTGCGGGGACTAAGCGGTATAGAAGATGAATGAATGAATGAATGAATGAATATAATCTCTTTCTGGAATACCATGGTAAGTACTGGTAACTGTTACATGTTTCTAAGAATAAACAGATCAAACATCTGGGACTCACATATTGTACATTGTCATTGTATTGCCAGATATAAGACTTGAACTAGTCCTGAATTAAAGTTAAAAGTACAGTCAGTCAATTGCTTTTACTGTATTTGTATATGTTTGATATTTTATTTTATAATTAAATTATTGCCATCGCCTTATTGCAGGTTCAAGAATTATTATTATTCTGTTTTTTATATGGAGGCACTGGTTTCTAAATCTTTGCACATAAAACCTAAGTTATCTGTATTATTTCTGAAAAGGTTAGTCACCAAGAGTCACCAGTCATAATAACTAGTCATTTGTTTGCTTTCTCTGTATCATATCACTGTAATATGAATAAATGCACAATGAAGACATCACCTTTAGATAGAACTTTAGATAGACATTTTTTACTGTTATCTGAATTTTAGTGACTTAATTGATGCCTTTATAGTAGACAGACAAATTGCACAATGCATCTACAATCAGGGCAGCACAGTAGTGTAGTGATCACCACTGTTCCTTCACAGCTAAGGACCTAGTTTCCAGTTGGCATGTTCCCCTGTTTCTGCATGAGCTTTCTCAAGGTACTCCAGCTTCCTCCCACAGCCCAGAGATGCAGTTAGTTTAACTGGTGATTAGTGATAAGTAAAAAAAGCAGATTTCATTCAGACATTTTAATAAACTCGTCTAGAGTGTTTTTACTGGTCTTTATCTTGCGTGACAAGCCGGGAAACACAAGCAAGGTGTATGACTGTGATGCAAGAGGATTTGACTTCTGGGAGGACACAATCTTCTTATTCACATTCACTGTGTGTGTGTGTGTGTGTGTGTGTGTCCTGACCCACTGTAATCCTGTGGTCTGCACTGTAATCCACACACACACAAACACATACGTTCAGCTCTGCGGAGAACACAAGCTCAGGTCTAATGAGAGCGAGAGTATAATCTGTCTTGAACTGCCTGCAACGTTCATCACGGTGAGATAAAATATAAAACACAGAGGAAGAAGTCTTGTAAATGCACATTCATGTTTATTACCATTTACTATTTACATAAGACTATAGATTATTAGACTTTTGACGTAGACTTTTAATTTAAAACATTCATATTTTTTCCACAATCCCTTTTTCTTGTCAAAAAAAAAAAGTAATTCATATATTTAGTAGTAACAACTGTACAAAGACAGTCTGGTAGATACAATAATTTACTTAAAAACGGTTCTTGTTGTTTTGATGCAAATCATGTGACAGAGTCCCTATGACAATCATTTTTCTTTCCCCCCCACAGCAGAGCTGAGTGATCACAAATGTCTAGAGCTCATATGTACATGCACTAAAGTGCTAGTGTTCAAAAGGCATGCAAATATTTGACTGATATTTGTACAACTGCCTTCCAAATATGCATAAGTTTATTTAGTTTGTCACCCACCTTCATGTTTAGAGACAAACATTCATCTCAACGTAAAGATAAATAAGGACGTGAGCATGAGAATTGACATCACGAGTCTCAGTTTCAGATGCGATGAACCCGAAGACGTTTTGTTTTCTTTGTGTTGTCCTTCCTCTAAGTGAAATTAAACCGAGAATTTTCAAAGCCTGGCAACAAATAAAAGTTTGTTGTTTTTAAAAAAAAAGTGCATGAATCGATACAGCACAAAACAGAAGAGAAAGTTGTGTAAAAAATGTAAACAGATGAGAAAAAATTAAACTGTAAACACAAATGCAACAGCTGACTTGTGAGAACTGTGGCTGTTTTAGATATCTACTGTATATACGCAAGTGTAACTCAAGTGTGTGCAGGCACCTCTTATGGAAATTTAGTTTTTTTTATGATATTACAGTACATTCCAGGTTCTTCTAAAAAGAAGTTCTGGTTCCTTGATGGTCAGCTGGTGCTACTGGGTGGTTCCCAATCCCCAATTCAGGCTCTGTCTCTTGTGAGTCTCTAGATTTGGGGAGTTTCTGAGGTACTGCCTCTTTTTAGGCTGAGGTTGGGTGAGTGGAGGTAGAGGATGGCCTCATGCCGGCTCCTCGCCCTCTAAGATGGTCTTCCGATGTCCTGGTGGTGGAAAGGTGAACCTCCTCTTCGAGCCCTCGCTCCACTTAGGGGAAGGAGAGGGGGAGCGGGCAGCCCAGCGAGAGGGAGGTCTGCGGTTGGCCGGGCGTGCTGGTCTCAGGAAGCAGGAGTCCAGGGGTGGAGCCACCGGAGAGCGAGGCAGGTCCTGCCAATGACAAGGAGCTGTCAGAGAGAGAAGAGACCAACGAGGCGCCTGCTGCTGGTCGGCACAGAAGAAACGAGGATGTAAAGACACATGATTCAAATGAAGTGAGCAGATGTATAAATGATATAAATAAATCATATAAATGATGATGTGCAAACAAAAAGGAAAACATATTCCACTGTAAACATAAAAACTATCCATGCCACAGGATGTGGCTTTACTTCAGGTGTAGACAGAATTGTCTGATGAGTCATGACCAATAGTTCTGAACAGAATGGATTCAGTGACGTTTTAATTTTCCACAATAAACTCTGAATATGAGGTTACCTGCCCATTAATTTCACATCAGACTCACTGTTTTTGAACTTAATTCAGAGGCTGTAAATTATGGAAAAAAAACAAAGAGCTTTTATATATTATATATATAAAAAAAATATGAGTTATGATGTTTACTTCAAACGGCCAATTAATTGCCTAAAAGGCTGCATTAAAAAGGTTTTAATTCAAATTAATGGATGCATTTACCATTGACATCCATTAACCACACTAGTGTTTGTAGTGTTCCATTCCCCTAATCGCTTTGTATCAACTGGCTGTAAATAATAACATTATGCACAGACAGGACATGCATCATTACTTGGGTTGAGGAGTCCAGAATCAAAACTGAGTTAAATTATTTCAGTTTAAATTGTGCGCTCCTGAATTAAATTGTGTTTAATATGGGCTACACTTTTCCGCCTTGGTACATGAACAAGTTCATCTGGCCAGTTTCATTATTCAGGAATGAGGGACATGCAGGACGTTCATGTGATTGAAACAGCAACAACAAACTGGAACAAAATCAGCAAATGACACCCTTCATCTTGCCACAAACTGCTGACACTAAATAGCAGCAAGCTTTTAACTTTTTTTTTTACTTTTTTAACTTTTCGGTCTCAACTGACTGCAGCCGATCATGCACTCAGGTAAGCAAACGATCAATTAAACAGGTCCAGGCATTTCATAAATACACAAAAACTTAAGATTCTAAGATTTTTGGTTTTTAGTTGGTAAACATTAACACAGTATGCTTGTTATTTGCTTTAGACCCATTTCAATCCTCACTAGACAACTTGCTCAGCTAGAAAACCTGATGACGCACAACTTTTCCACTCTCAGTGACTGAGATCATCTGCAGCAACACCACAAAAACATTTGAACGATCATGCATAACAACAACTACCGCACTCCTTAATCAGCACTTGTATGCAATTTGTGCATTCTCAACATATACTGTACAGGTTTGTGAAGACACGCTGTGTTAGTAGGTTAAAACAAACGTGGCCAGGCTTACTTTTATCTACTGTACAGTTGCAGATGAAAGTTTGTGAACTTAATATAACATAAGCCCTAAAGGTTGTTAGAAAATGTTCTGTGAAGGTGGCCTGAATGACATTATGGTTGATGTTGGCCAAACATTTTAGAAACGTATCTGTGAAGTGAGCCTCAACAGAAAGTGGACCATGCAACAAGATAATGACCCTAAACACAGAAGTCGTTCCACCAACAAATGGTTACAGTTTGAATGTGTGACTTTAATCCCACAGAAATACTGTGGAAAGACCTGAAGCAGGCAGTTTATGCAGGAACTCAACCAGTACTCATGAGTAAAAGCTGTTCCGAGATAAGGAACAGACTAAAATCCCTCCATTCAGTGTGGAGTGCTGATAAATAGGTACAACAATGTAAACTGTTACTGCTGCATAAGGAGGTCACCGCTGTTCCTGGGGTTCACATACGTTTGTTTTTGGATTCCCCCTTTTCTAGTTTCTGCACTAGTGTGAAGATCTGATCACATTTTAGGTCACATTTATGCAGAAACAGAGAGAATAATGGATGATGACACATTTCCATATGGATAACAATGAATAATGCAAACACAGAGGGTTTATAAATGTGGTTCAATGCTGTGTATGCATTATTCTGCTGTGGCACCTACACAGAATAACGGTGCTGAAACAACAGAGCGCTTCATGCATCTGTCCCCTGGATGAAAAAGAAAAAGCGAGGAAGAGAGGGAAAAGAAGAAATAAAAGTGTCTGTGGGTGACATTTTTCCCCACTTAGAATTACTTCTGAGTGTGATTGGGTGAATGATCACAGCGGGACATCACACCACTGGCCTGATCTATAAATAGCCCATCTACAGGCATTACATTTCAGCCACAGGATGGGGACTTGAGGCCCACAAAGGAACAGTCTAGCTCTGCTAAAAATATCTAGCAGTCAGGCTGTGGCGGCATGAGAGGGTGAACTGAAGGAAAAACAAGAGAGATGGATGGATGGACGGCTGGATCCACCAGTGAGTGATGTGCAGAACCTCCTCATGAACTGGCAGGAAAACAAGTCAAAGAGATGGATGAGCAACATCTGCGACAAATACACATCTCCATCAATAAATAATTTATGAACACAACGGATGGACTGTGTACACCTTGGAAATGCAGACAAGTCGTTTAATGGGTGCCTTGTGGGTTAATACACAACTGTCCTATTTGATGCTAAGACGTCATATCACACCACAGATCATGCACCAGTAATGTGTACAGGACGTCAGTGTACAGTAGTGACTCCTGTAAACAGCAACATCAACACAGATATCTCAGTAGTAGTCAAGCTTTGGCTTTAAAGGAAAAATCCACCTTAAAACACTGTTGGTGTCCAAACGAACAGAAAGCAAAATGTAGAGAGGATGATTCTAGTGCTGCTACTTTGGACTCTGACAGTAATAAATATTATTACTTTCTAAAATAAGATAAATGCCAGGTTTCATCAAAAGTTTCTCTCTAGATTCAGCATTTTCATGCTTCACATTTGTAAATTATATAATGAATTTGTTAGCGTTTCTACGGTGGCCCAGAGAGCTCAACACACTGCAAATTTAAAAAAACTAAATAAACAAGGCACAAGCTAATTAAGAAAACATCTAGTAGCACTTTTGTAGCTCTGTAACAGTGGGGTACCATGTTGGAGCCAACAAGGTAATATTGTATTCATATCCAGGCAATTGTGAATTAAAATTAAATAAAACAAAACAAAACAAAACAAAAAACTGCAATTAAAAACATAACCAGATTAATACAATGAACATTTTTTAACTGTACATGTGAAATATGTTTGGTTGCGTATGCTTTTTTGTTCTTTATTTACTTGTGTTTTATGAATTTGCATGTGTTGTCTCAAGTCAGTGCATTGAGCTCTCACTGCCACATTTTAACAGTTTCTCTCTTGTCCATGGCATCCAGCCATGATCTGACATGATTATATGCCTCTGTGTGGTGAAAAGGTTTCGAAAGTGACAAAGTGCCATAAAAAGTGTATCTGAAGGTGGAGTTTTCTTTTTTGACATTCAAAATGTACCAGAATATTAATTTACTTTGCACCAGAAATCAAACATAACCCAGAGAGTTGAGAGGGAGCATAAAGTGATGAATGTTAGCAGCCATCATCATCAGTTAATCTTTTGTGGGTCTGGTTAGTGTGAGAGGAAATGGTGAGGGGGAACTGTAAGAGGAGGGGGGAAAGCACTATTCGTACAAATAAATGAAAAAAGGGAGTAAAACACTGAAAGAAAATCAGCACAGTCCATCCAGCTGCACACATGGGGACATAAAGACCTGGTATAAACAGTGTTAGAATAATCCAGATGCGGTCACACACCAAAAAAAAAAACCTAATCATCAACCTGTGCTGAGAAATGTATAAAACATAACAAAGAGTCGTTTTCATTGTGTCATGTTCACAGGTCTGCATTTTGGTGCAAATATCAAACTGATCAAGACACAGTATGACGACTCTTTGAGTTACATTAACTGAGTTTGTGAGTTTGTTAAAGGACCACACCAGCGGTTGTACAGGATCTATACCAACGATGAGAAATTAAAACTGGTTTAGTTTCTTCTCTGTATGATATGACCCTTAAAAACTGCTTTAGATGTCTCAGCATTTGTCAATGTTCCCATCACTCCACTAATTTAACGGAGAGAGCAGGAACTGTACTGAATACTGTAATTTTATTGCTTGTTGGAAAACCTACAGCGTAGCCTTGATTATAAAAACTTAGAATATTGATAATAATATATGCAGGTTTTAATTATATTTTATAGCAATGTCTCAGATATATTCCATTAAAGTAAAATAGATGTTCTGCAGATTCTGGACAATTTCAGTGCTGAAGAAGAGGCTACACCCTGCTAATCAGGAGGAATATCTATCACACATGCAGTTTGAGGAGGCTCATTACTCCCAATTACTCCAGTAAAGAATCAATGAACGGGCTCTTACATGATCACTCACTGTATTATACCACTCATCTGCTCACATGGCTTTTCCTATGTCGACTACACACTAATTTTTCGCAGAATGACTCTACTGTTTCATCAAACATTTCTGCTTCCCTCTTTAAAGTACTGAAATACATTTTCAGCTAAAGTCTCTGCAAGACAGAAGGTTTCTTATATTTCCCAGCTAGACCGTCCATACAGCACATCATCAGCATTAGTGATCAAAGAAGCTTCGCTCGCTACATCTCCTCCATCTTTCAGTGGTGGTTCAGTGATCAACATAACAGCACCTTCCTACCTGAACATCCTCATCCAGGTCTGAGGACAGGTCCCTCCCTCTTGCACACTGTGCTCTGCCACGGAGCAGTGTCTGGTGGACCCTACACCACAAACTACACCAAAAACTCAGTGGTGGCAGCTCTTCATACTCTGCTACCTTACTCTCAAAATTCAAAACACCGTTGAAGGCAGAACTCCTGGCAGAACTAGCTGGCACTTACTGTACATCTCCAGAAACAGAAATATTCCTTCTCATAACACTGCTTCAAATGTCTTTTCCCTGACTTCCCTGATATTCTCACACACACGTCGCTTCAGATAAAAGCATCTGCTAAATGACTAAATGTAAATATATGAGAATTCATGATAAACTGCAGTAATCCTGTTTGAATATTACTGAAGTGGTGTTTAATCTGTTGTGGCTAAAACTGTCCTCTTGAGACTGGAGGGGTACAAAACATAGAACGAGCCAATATATCTGCATCTTCCAGCATCTGAATGACTGCAGATGAAAACATCACACCTATGTGGACTATTGAAGAATCCTGAATATTCCTTAATTCATAAAACAAACCTAAATACCATTTTGCCATTTCACACATCATTTTTGTTCATTTGAACTAAATTTGGATGGAAATTTGACTGAGGTTTCTGTAACTGATTACATACTGTATTTCATGCAAGTGTCTTGAAGATGACTTTCATACCATATAAATCTAATAATCAAAAATATATGGCATGATATCTGACAGTAGTATACTGTATGTAATTTATGGTTAATGGACTAAAACATGCAAAAACACTAGTGTGGTCCTTTAAAAAAACAGATGATCTACACCAAATAAACTGAGCATGCTCGCATTAACACCAAGAAACAGATGCATGGCCGTCGCACAACTTTTGACACCACTCCGATGGCTTCACACACTGTCACTCTGCTGTCCTGTGAAGCATGCAGTAATGAAAGGGGTGAGAAAGGGGAGGTCTGCAGGGCGTGAGGTGAGAGGTCCGTGAGGTTGGTGAACCAACCACCAAAGGTCGTAGAGGAAGAGGAACTTACATCACGGAGACAAGCAGAGTTAGAGTCCCCAAGGAGTTGTTAGTATGACAGTTTGGTTCTGGATCAGAGCACAGCGGACAGGGAGGAGGAGGGAGAGAGGGAGGAGGAGATAGAGCGGGAAATGTTAATTGGTAAAACTGGGTAAAGAGGAAGTGGAGATACATGATAAGTCTGACATATCACAGGCAGACAGGTTGACCAGAAGACAAGAGGAGGCTGATTTCAGCCTGCAAAGCACAAAGAGAGCAGTAAGCACACACACATTTACAATAGACCTGGAAAAAGCAAGATCTGAGGTGAAGCTGACCTTGGTATAGATGTTCTAGTAGTACTGGAAATCATCTGACTTTCAATATGACAAGAAAACTCACCACTAATAGGATAATATGACAAGATTCAACTTGACATGGCAGAGATTTTGTTTAATTTCTACCTGCAGCAATTGTTTGGTCATTGCAACAATTCTGCAACTCAGTGTGCAGAACCAAGTTATGTTAATACTGGAGAAAGGATTTAACTAAATATGACTAAGCACTTTGACTTAACAGGTATTTCATCATTCACTCTAGGGCTGAGGCAATTAGTCAATCTATCAATTTTACAGACTAAACAGTTTAAAGAGCGTAAAAACTAATTTAGTATTGCCATGCATTCCTGTAACGCTGCTTAAATGTAGCAGAACTTTTTAATTTTATGCATATATCTTAAATGTCAAAATCTGGTGCCTATGTTACCCACAATGCACCTGCACCACAAAAAGTAATGAAGTAGCGCAGTGTGCTACAGTTACAATCCCACTTCTGTTGTGAAAATCTACATAAAACAGACTCCATTAGTATCCATAAGATCACAAATCAGAGCCGATCAGTTCTGGAGATCAGGCTCAATGTTAGTGCACGTTTTAATCTGCATATGTGGGATTGTGTTGTTAATGCATATGTGATGGTTTTAAATACGCAGTTTGTCTGGAGTGGATTATTTTAATGTACAACTTGACCTACTTGTCTGGAGCTTTAATCTGTCTACGGAGAGCGAGACACAGTACATACAGGACACCAAATACATTTTTCTTTCTGGTTCACCATTTTAACATGACCAGAAAGATGGTTGTATTGCTGTCATTTATTTTTCCCACAGGTCAGCTGAATGAGTGGTAAAAAAAAAAAAGGCCCGACCGATGTGCCACAGCACTGATTTCATGAAATCAAATTAGCTCTTTTCTTGATTTGATTTGGTAGAGGGATGATAAATTCAAACACTAATTTCAAAAGCTGGACCCACTTAAAATTCTGGTTTAACAATTAAATATGTGCTGCTATATTGATTGATTATGCAGCTTCGTAATCATTCAAGTTCACTTCTCCTGCCTTATGATCATCAATCGGTCAGGCCTTGGTGATGATTAAAGCATAGAAATAAAAGCCAAACTACAATAAAGTCACTACAGAGGAGAGGAAAATACAGAAGAAGAAATCCTTAGTGTTTATACAGAGCTGAAGGAAAGTGCAGCTTTACCAAGGAAGGTTTTAACTTTACCATTGCATCAGTCAGTGTTTTTGATCTGAGAAAAAAAGCATCAACATTTCAGTGAATGTGAACAATACAGTGTAGCTGATTACTTGATAACTTCTTGTTTGTCTTCAACCATTAAAGGAAAAATCCGAGGCAAAGTCATAAATATCAATGTGTCATAAAACATGGGCCCCAGATCAAGTGAATGATGAATCGATGGATCCAGTGCGGCTGTATATTTACCTCCATACATCCAGATTGTCCTCTGTCTGACTCGGCCTGCCTGCTGTTGTCTCTGCTGTGGCTGTTCTGTCCTCCAGTCTGCAGCCTCCTCTCCTCTCTAAAGTTCTGCTCCTGCAGCTTCTTATTGAGGATGCGGGCTGCATTTTCAGCCAGCGTGTAGCCCGGCGGGGCAGACAGGTCCTGCCGTATGCTCACCACCTCTGGGTTTTTATCCCCCTGTGTCTCCACTATGAGCTGCACAGGGCTCGGAGAGCGCCCTCGAGCAGTCCGCAAGCATTCCTGCACACTTCTGGGGTCTGTGGTGAGAGCCCCGTGAGCGGGGCTGGGCTCGGCAGTGGCTGGGGGGGTGGGG
>OMLM01010561.1:141497-157915 GCA_900302695.1 Helostoma temminkii
GCTGATAGTTGAACCATTTTATTATTAGTTAAACTATCAGCTAGAGACTTGATCTTTCAGTCTCTTTTCAGTCTCTTTTCTCTCATCTGTGCACATTGACAGTAGGTGAAGTTCTTCCTGGAATTTCTACTTTGCTCATTTACATAATAAAAAGCATATAATCCGAACCAGTATATGTTAGAATGTAGTTAAAATCAAAATAATGTGGTGAACTTACTGCAAGCTAGTTTCATGAAGTTATAAACAGCACTAAACACAAAATTGCGCATTTTTTCTGAAATAAACTGTTTGTTCTTTAAATATAAAACAGAAATGTATTCCTTTCCACTGTATTTGTGTAGAAGTGAAAATCTCAAAACCTGGACATATGTACCTGGAATAAAATGAGAACATGTTTTTTGTCTTGTCTGATAAAAAAATTAAGGAAGAAAAAAGATTTAGATGACAGTAAATTTGGTCTCCACCATACATGGATCAATATGCTATTAAAGTTTCTCTGTTGATCTATATTTTTTGACCCTTGAATATTTGTTTTAGTCTCGAAGTTCGGCAAAATCGATTCATGAAAAAAATGAATATAGACGTTAAGCCAGGTCCTCGCACACCTACAAATGATAAATAAATGTGGAAACAGATAACAAGCAATTATTGTCCCTTTAAACATGTTTTTTACTGAGCCAGGCTAATTGCGTTACCTATTTCCCTTACTTATGCTAAGATAAGCTAAGAAACTAAGATAACCCAATGGGCTGATGTGTACTTACAGATTACATACATATAGTATGTATGTTTTTACTTTGACCATAACAGTAGGTATTTCCAAAATGTTAGTTTTCTTTAAATAACCTACAACCACAAAAACCAAAGGGTACAACTGATACTCAAACTAAAGGGTTAAAACAATTTCAACTCAAGTCAAATAGTCTCATAAAGCTAATGCAATATAAGAATAGAAATATGAGAACTAATGGAAATGCCATGATGTGCAGTTAATTATTGTTATTTAAAAATAGGTACAAGATGCTGAGAAAAGCTGGCAGTTGTTTACCAACCAACAGAGACACACAGTAATAACCTAATTTAATTGAGAGCTGCCTTCTTAAATATATTAAAATTTCAAACCACACTTAGGGACGAGGGGCATGAACCCAGGATTCACATGTATTACAGAAATCTCCAAAGCAACAAGAGGGAAGTTTTTCCATTGCAGGCACAGGACAGAGCTTTGTAATCTTTAGATGGGCTTTAATCCCACAACATCATGGTACAAACCACAGTCAAGGCTGCCCTCATACATCAAGTTACATAACTCTCATTCACAAGTCTTGTCCACTTTTATATTGGGTTTTAAAGCTGTCTGCTTACATCCTGGGTAAAATTACATGTACAGCAATAGCTGCTGAGTGAATGCCAAGAGCCAAGATGTAAGACCTTATAAATATAGACAGTGACCAAACCAGAGTATGAAACAGGAGGCAGCCCAGGCAACAATATTAATATCTGGTGATAGCGATCAAAAGGCGATCGCTATTTACTGCTACTAAATACACAGGTGAGGATAGTTTCTAACTCTGCTCTGTTTTCCTGGACTGTGTAAAATTTGTAACCAAAAAACAGAAAACTTGAGGCATATATCTGAAGTCTTAATCTGAATAAAGCACAGCGGAGCAATAAAAGAACTCAACATGGTGTTATTAGTGGAAACTAAGTAAATTAGTTCTTACTAAGTCCCTCTGCGACCTCTGCTCTGTGGACGGATATGAACCATGTAAAAGCTGCACAGATTATAAGAGCTCAAGCGTTAAAAAGATAATCTTCCTCCTATAATTCAAACCTCTTAATTGGTTCCCAAAGCTGCAGCTGCATTTTTATCAGATAAAGCTGAAAAGTGCTCTGACACTGTAGGTTTCACACTTTATCTATCGACCAAGGATTTAAAGGAAAACACATTCAGAATTTGATCTATAAAACAAAACACCTCACGTGAATATTCTTCTGTGCCACACTGTTGTACCTTCCCATGCGACATGTTGTCACTGTAAATTGATCATTGCAAGCAGTGTCTAAGTTTATTTTTATATAATTTGTGTCACGTCATTCGTTTGGAGTTGTGTTGCGATGGCTAACATGATGGGGCCTTTCAGTTCCAGAGGATTCAGGTCGGACAATGACGTACATTTAGAAATTATGTCTGGGTTTGCATAGGGTTTGATTACATAGGTCAAATTCAAATTAAAATGATCAGGTGGCTATGTTGACAGTCAACTGCATCTGGTTTGGCTGCTGATCACATGGCGACCATAGGGAATGCAAATCCAGTATCTACTCTCTTTTAGCTCTGTTTTTGGTCTCTACCAACTCTGGCAGGAAATATGCTGATATATGTACCACAGTGTTTGCCAGCTGTCTGGTTGCTTTTACATTGAGTAAATCATAATAGTAAGGGGTCACTGCTAGTGATCCCATTCACACTGTTTTCATATATTGTTATGGAAATATTGATTGTTTCTTATTTCTTATACTGTATATAGCAATAGATCAAATCTCTAAGTAAAGAGATTGCACTTAGAGAATTGACAAACTCTAATGCAACTTTTATCTTTTAATTCAGTCAGCGCTCTCATTAACTTAATTTCAATCTGTAGCAGTTATGTGTGAAAAAGCTTTGATAAGCCTACTGCACACTACCTTTCTAACACCAAAAGCCAGATGGCCAAGTTAGTGTCTAGCAGGGTGACATAAGGGAGCACAAGAGTGAATTTGACTTTGGCAGGTGACCAGAAACACAGTCACAAATAAATGCTAATTTTGCTCTGTGTCTAGAAAATGATGGTTTCAAACCACCTTTATGAGATGGTAACACATATGAATATTCAACAACATTTCTCATTTTTAACCCCTTTGATTAAAAGTTTAATATTTTATCAGCAACATCTGTGAGCACAAGCTTTCAAAACTCAGATCACCGGAGATAAAAGTCTGTTTCTTACATGTTTCTTACAAAGCATATAGCCATTTCACACTGACAAATACATGGTTTCATTATTTTCTAGGCTGCTATTTTGCTTTTTAATTTAATTGCTGAGGCTTGGTTTTAAATTGATTGATGTCCATTTGTTTTTCACATGTGACACAGATTAATACACAACTTTGAGCTAATTTCATTGCTGCACTTTCAAAATAATAATGATAAAATAACAGTGCATGATGGGAACCAAAATTAGAGATCAAAAAGCATAAAAGATCTTTTTTCTTTTGCTTGTTACCTGTTTGTCATAATTGGGATTTCATCCAAGGAAGAGACAACATGTTTACTGTCGACTTGCATGCACCACTAGTTTTCTACACCAGATTGGGTTCTGTCCCTTTAAAGGTGGGCGCTGAGACGCCATCTGTACCTGAGAGACCTGGCACTTCATCTCTGCCCACTTGACCTCCCAGGCGGCTTTGTCATTGGCGTAGGACTGCTGCAGTTGGCGTCGTCGCGTCTCCTCCTCCTGCAGCTCCTCTCGAAACTCTTCCAGCAGCGTCCGCAGGGCCTGCAGCACCCGACGGTTCTCACCAAACTGCACAAAGAGAAATCAAACAAAACAACAAACAAACATGCAGGAAAGGTTAATCCAACATGTGGTGACAGCATGTACTGTGCTCGTCTTTTACTTCATTTATTGTGTCCTTTGTTCTCCTTTAAAGCAGTCTGGGGTGAACCTGCTTTGTTTATAAATCATTTTGACTTAATTTTTCCATCCTGTTTCCCATTTGTCTCCCCTTGTGGTTGTCCTTCTCAATCTGTACTCACTATATGTACAAGGGTGTAAATAAAAGACTGCATTAAAACACCATATTAACTAATCAACAGAAATGAACTGAAATTTCCCAAGGAAGTGAGTAATTTCAACAATGCCGTGGTTCAACTTGTAACAAAACCCTGTTGGAAGCTTCTGATTTATTTTGGGGGTTTGAGAAGATTCAATTAATTACATCTAAGATCTAAATTTCAGGCTACATGAGCAGTGACATCCAGTGGGTCGCAGAGAAAAGAACAGCATGTTTTTTGTTTGAAGTCTGCTCAGACACTGCTGAGGTTGTTTGCCTCTGGTGCTGTTGCAGAGGAGACGCTTCAGGTCTGTAAGAGACTGTGAAGCCCAAAGGAGTCTGTGAGTAATGCATCACTTCAGGGCATCACTGCACCGCCGCTGGCTATTTTTCTTTCTTTTCTTCTGACAAGGGCGACTGTAGTACTCCTGTCTTTTAAAGTTCTGCTGTTGTGTGTCTGAACAAACATCATAAAGTGTGCATGGTCTGCTGAAATTATAGTTGAGATAAATCTCATGAAATCATCAAAGATTGGTGTGAAGTATAATTACTGTAATCATAATGTGGCCTTACAGAGAATTAGCTCTATCACGCTAGTGGGGAATAACCTCAGAGTCGACGGTAACCACTGAACCATATAATATTTGAATGTTTATATGCAGCTCAAGTTATGTCTACATATGTTGGAGCTCCAGTGCACTTTTTAACTAACAGCTAATGGCAGCTGGGAGACCGGCCATGGAGCTATATAACAGTGACATAGTTGCAGAAGCACGACAGAAAGAACAAGGAGCGAAGTTGTGGCAGCAGTCTTAGCTTCGGTGCCAATAAATCTGAAGTTAGTTATTGCCCTTTTTAGTACCAGTAGCACAAAGGATACAAGTAAAAACAGCCCTGGTCATCAAAACATTGCTGGACAGCACCAACAGTAATCAAAAACTTAATTTAAGGGGAAGCTGAAGTGAGTACAACCATAGGACTTTAATTCCATCTTATTTATCACATACAATATGAACTAAAGGAATAATTTAACTTCAGTTGTACAGAAACAGGCAGTTTTCTGTATCTTAAATTTAAAGCCACCATGTGTAGAATATGAAAACATCCAACAGTGGCATCCTGACATTAAACACCACCGCAGAATGAACAGGACGCAACACAAATATCTAACACATTTTCATGAGGACTACACATTTATCTATAAATAAAGACCTAAATGTTATTTCAAAATGAAAATGTTTCTAATGTAAAGTATTTTGGAAAAACAGATATTCAAGGACAGATCCCAGAAATTTGAATGTAATGCTTCATTTATTGTACACATTTTTTAGTTAGTTAGTTAGTTAGTTAGTTAGGATACTGTGGAATCTCCATTTAATTTGGAATAATACTAATAATGCTAGTTTTACATGCAGTATTTTCTAAATAAAGTGAAAAGCTCCATACACCAAATGTAAAAAGGCACTGTGGTAAAAACATATAATCTACAGAATTTATATGCACTTCAACAGCATCCGACAATGCCAGTCACAGGAGAAATTGGTCAACAATATGCCGACCTGCATTAATTCTTCAGTGAAAAAATTCGCCTCTTCGCAGAGGACATTATTATCTCACCTTAGCTGCAGGAGTTATAATCTACAGCATGCTTGCTCTGCTCTCTGCTGTAGTAACCATGTGTGTAAATGCTTACTAAAGCAAGTCTGCGTTTCTGCTCCACACATACAGCTTAATATAGTTTATTGGGCATGTTTGTTAAAATAGGAAATGTCAGATTACTGCAGAAACCAGTTTATGATGTGGAAAAATCAAAACCTGATACAAAGTAGAGCACTTAGGGCTACTTAATAATGCATCCCACTGAAAGTGCTTCCATACTTACTCTATACTTGCTCCAAACACATCATTTGTCGCCTTCGAATGCAACTGAGAATCTGTGTTCTTGTTTCAATACATAGGCGTCATTAGACCACTTTTACTGCGGCACGTGCCCCAGTAAACAAATTCTCAATTGCCTTCTATTGTTTGTCAGTACATTTATTATTATTATAATCCACAGAGAAGAAACACAATAAAATGCAATGCAGTCAGTAACACAATCAATACACGTGAGAGGAACAGAGTTTAAACAAAAAACACAAGCAGCTGCACACAGACAGGTACTACTGCTGTATGAAACTAACGTAAACGTAACGTAATATTTCTGCCTGAACCATTACTGACTCCTCCTGTAGATGGATATGAGGAGGTTTTTTAAACTGACCTAGCAGAGAAGAGAGATCATTTCGAGGGAGGTAAGAGATGATAAACAAACGAACTAACAGACTGTAGATTAGCATAAAATCAAGAAAGATTTTGTAGATTTGATTCATTTTTTGATGTTAAAAGAAAAAGTGGGCCAAAATTGAACCTGTTTTCAGAGTGTACAGTCTTCATTTGTAGTGGTAGTCATAATTGTCAGTTTCCATAGCAATAGTGTGTGTGTGTTTTATTTTTCTAAAAAACTGTAAAAATAACAGCTCTCTTGAGACATATTTTGTTTCGAAGCAGTTACTTATTATTCATTTTTGTGCAAATTTAATAAAGTCTCAGGATTTGTTGTTGGCATGTAAAGCTTATGGCTTTTCATGTTGAAGGTTAAATTAAATAAATACTTTCAAAAAGATTACTATGTTCACCTTTTCAAGTACTTGTTGTAGTGTAGTGGGCGGGACAAAGACTGTCTGGCTATTTGGACTGTGTCCCAGTAAAGCTTTATGTCTAGTAACTCCCCTGTGATATTTTCTCCTTCACTGTCTGTGCTCAGATCCAAAATAAAGCACAAATGAGCGTGAACAGGCAGACACACATCAACATCATTTATCCCCATAGTTTCTCACTGTAAATTAATACTTAACTTTGTTTTTGTTAAGTTACATTTTACTTGACCACTTAGGTTTAATTTTATTTATAAATCAAACCCACACTGAATTTAGTAGAGTGATTAACCCCAATACCTGCATTAACCGCATCATCTTTATCATTATCATTATCGTCATTATATCATTTGTTTATCGTAATGCACATTGCATTACTGTCCACAATAGTTGCAATTTTATATGGATGTAAACGTGGAATATGTGTGAGTAACACTCCTCAGACTTCATTGAGTTGTTGTTTGTTTTTGTTTGTTTGTTGTTTTTGACAGGAAGCTGTAATGATGACGCTGCGTTCTGTAATGCGATGTCAGTTGGAACTTGAACACATGAACACTGTATCCTGCAGCCACAGTCTTATCGTGTCATTTGCTGCACAGATGATCTTCTCAGCAAACATCTATTATTTATTTTCTCTCAAGATTCCTCGTTACTAAGAGCCATGGCAGAAAGACATCCCCGTACAAACAGGGCAAGCTTTGCCAATGTTTTTGATGATATGCGAAATGCTATTCAGAGAGCTTCACTAATCTCCCAGCTCAAGGATCTTGTCAAACAACTGGAGGATACTGAAGGCAAACTGCGCTGGTGGATGGAGGAGCATGGCAGGATGTCAGCACAGCTGAAAGAGCAAAAAGACAAAGTCTTGAAGAAAAATCTGAAGATTCATGAGAATGAGTCAATAATCCAGAGTGACTCTAAGATGTGCAGCGACTACCAGCAGCAGGTAGACGAGCTGAAGAAGCAACTCTGCCAGAGAGACACTGAAGTCCTGCAGTGTCTCTCTGAGACTCTCTCAAGAAGGAAAAAGAAAGTCTCTCTGCAAGTCTCGCTTACACTAAAGAACAGGTGGAAATCAAAGAAGATAAAAACATTCTCCATGAGAAAACATGGCAGACAAAGTACAACTGTCTGCAGGGGAAGAGCAGAACAGAACTCGCAGAGAAAGACAAAAACTGGGAGATGAGAGTTAAACAGGTGGAGGAGGAGAAGAAGAAACTGGAGGAGGAAAATACAAAGCTGGTGGATGAGAAGAACGACCTCAAGAAGACCCTCTCAGAGAACAAGCATCTCAAGCTCAAAAAGGAGTGTGAGGTCAAAGAGCACATGTGGAAGGAGGAGCTCTGCCAGAAAGATCATGAAATTCTGCAGCTCAAAAATGAAAAGCAGGGTCTCTCTGAAAGTCTCACACAGACTACATCCCAGCTGTTGATTAAAGAAGCTGAATAAGTCTTCAGCGAGAAAACATGGCAGACGAAATAAAACTGCCTGCAGGAGAAGATGGAGAAAAAGCTCAAGGAGAAAGACGTGAGCTGGCAGATGGCATTAAAACAGGTGGAAGATGAGAAGAAGACATTGGAGGAGGAAAATAAAAAGCTAGCGGATGAAAAGAAAATCCTGGAGAAGGAGAAAACCAAACTGGAGCAATTAAAGATGGAAGTGGAGCATGAAAATAAAACACTGGTGGAGCAAAAGACAAAACTGCAGAGTGAAAACCAAGAACTTGGAGATCGCTGTCTACAAATGCAGAAGAAGAAGAAGAAACGCTTTTGTTTTTTCCTCAAGAAAAAAAGGATAAGACCAGGACCACTACCGGAGGGAAATAGCTCCCCCTTTATCACATTTAAGTTTCCATCTTTCCTCCATCCACACATCTCCCCTCCTCCCTTCTTCTCCCGTCCCCCTTTCCATTTATCCTCCATACCCTCAACTCTTAACCCCTAAACTTTCTTTCCTTTACCCCTCTAACCTTCCCCAAGCCCTCCTTCACCCTCCTACCATCCACTCCCTTTACACCTTACCTCCTACCCTCCCATCCTGAATCCCCAACCTCACCCCCTTATACCAAAACATGTGTATACCATATAACATTAACAAAAAATAAAATAAATAAAAATACATAAAGCCTGTTATAGATTTCTTCACTGGAGAAACAAATACAATCAAACGGTTGAAAGTTGCTGGTAGATTAACTACATTCAAATTTGCCTAATGATTCAAGTACCCAGTAAAGCTTTACGACTAGCATCGACCCTGTTTCAACAGTATGCATAAAACTGGGTGTAACCAAAATAATTACTCCCTCTGCTCTAAATAGATATTTGGGTCAAAATTCTCATCTGCATACCATGCCAAACAACTCTGATGAATGGATGCCAAATTTGTGCAGGATGAAAGTGAAAGAGGAAAATAATTAAAGGCATAACTGGAGTAGAAGTCCAAACCCCCTTAATACTGTACACTAGTTTACTGAAGAAAATATAACTCACTACTACCTTACATTCAGTTTACACATTTTCTATGTGTGCTGTAAAGTATGGAGGGGCTACAACTGCATTCAATTCTGCAATCCTGGATTCTAAAATTATAGATCTTGTTAATTATGGCATATGTTTGATTTGATTTTTAAAGTTTCCGTTCGAAATCTTCCCTAGAGTTTCTACTGAAGAAGTTTAATGGCATCTTAAAGTGGGTAATGAATTTAGGTAAACTGGGAAGATTTGGTATCTAATGATGGTATGCCATGTAACTGTATATACAGCTCTTTAACATGTAGACATGTATAATATCATAGTTATGGTTGAGTAGTTGCATTAATATATATATTGATGAAACATTTTGTTTTAAAAGCATAAAGAAAACAAAATTAATTCAATATACTACTATAAGCAGATACACTATATATGCTTTGGAACACCCCATCGAAATAATTGAAGTAATTGCAGAAAGCAAAGTCCATAAAGACATTGATGAGCGAGTTTGGTGTGGAGAAACTTAACTGAAGCCTGCAGAGTCCTGACCTCGACCTGATTAAACACCTTTGGGTTGAGAGACTGTGAATCAGTGCCTGACCTTACAAATGCACTTCTAGAGGAATGGCCAAAATTGAACCTTGAAAGCCTTTAAAGCAAATACACATTTTTTTGTTTTATAAGATACAAGGACAGAAATACTGAGCAGTACACTTTTAAAAAGCTTGTTTTTTCCCACAATGCCAAAAATTATGCCACAAAAGGGCCTAGCTCTACCAACACGCACTGTAAAGTGAGTCAGACCGATTATTAATAAGATAATTTTTCCTTACCTCTATTGATAATTTTACTTTGTATTTCACTGTCCACCATCATGCTGAGTTGATGTGAATGTTTGCATGGATTCTAGTCTTCCTCAGTCCTCAGTAATTGAGCTAATTTAGTTCCCATGTTGAGTCGTTCACCAAAAGACCAGTGAAGATAGTGTGAAGAATCAAGTACCTGTCTTTGATGCTGCAGGTGTCGATCAGGTGATGGCAGAGGGATGATGAGGCCGGGGTCTGGGATGTCCCCTGGGGTTTGTGGCAAACACAGCCTGTCATCTTGATCTGTCTCGCCCTCCGACTGCTCCATTGTCAATCCCAACTCTGGGATGCCTTCCAACTTTTCAAACTGGAACAGATGATGCTTCAATTGAAAAGCCATGTTTAAATCATGCACTCATTTTCTCCCTATACCAACGCAGAAAACTACACCAACACTTCTCACCCAAGCTAGTGCACACCCTCAAACACTCCTAAAACAAATTTTAAGTTTGGGGGTCTTTGCTCTAAATAAAGCCACATATAAGTCACCTATTCAAAAATGTATTTTAATGCAGATTCCCTTTTCTAGACATGGTGAAACAATCCATATGAGAGGTCTCTATAATGAATTAATAATGAAAAGACAATGCTTAAGAAGGATTTTTCATATTCTGGCAAAGCTGCACATATTCATTTATATAACTTTTCTATAAAGTAGATTTATTCAACATAAGAGAAAGTTGTGCTTGGTATCACAGCATTAACAGTTAACAGTTTTTATTTTTAGAAGAAATCAGCACACATATGTATCTTAGCTTTATAAAATATGATATACATGTATAAACTGATCAAACACTGACAAATGAAAGAACAACACTGATTAGCTCATTAAGTAGCAAGTGAACAGTTGCTTGCTACTTAATTAGCAAGTGAACAGTCGCTGAAGTTCATACTTCAAGATGGCGCCGGTGAGGTCAGCTGCCGTCGTACCTGCTCCGACTTAGTGTGCATAATGTAAATTATTGTGTATGTGTATATATGTTTATGTATGTGTGTAATATATGTATATATGTATATGTACAAATGGACCTATGCAGATGCGTAGGTGCTGGTCCATAGAAATATTTGATGGGGGTATATATATGTTTATATATTTATGTATGTATATGTGTATGTATGTAAGTATGTATAGGCACACAAAGGGTACGTGCAGATGTATGTGTATATGTACTGTTGTACTGTCCTTGATTTCTACTTGTTTGTCTCATTGTGTAGAAGGAAGCAGGTACATCAGCGCATTTCATTGTACATTGTACTAGGTATAATTGTGCATATGACAAATAAACGTATCTTATCTTATCTTATCTTAAAGTTGACGAGTTGAAAGCAGGAAAAATGTGTAATGTGAGTGTAATATGACCTTTGTCAAGGGTCGTATTTTGATAAATCTTAAACCATGTCTAAATAAATAAATGATAAATAAATCAAAGTGAACGTTCATGTTTTCCCTTTTTTCTGTTTTTCCAGATTTTCCCCTGTAAATATGTTTAATTTAACTCTACGACAATCCCTAAAAGAAAGAACGAGGAGGAAACTGTAGGCCAATATTTCTACTTTATAAATTTTAAAATAAAAGCACCTTGAGATTATTTTTGTTGTAATTTCACACTATATAAATAAATGACATGACTCAAACCATAACCTGGTATTTTGTAGACAAAGACTTGTAATGGTATTTGTAATAATGTGGTTACAAGAGTCGCAACCTCATTATTAATTATAAACTTTATAAACTCTAGGTAGAACAATGGACAGCTGTTGGTACTGCAATACAGTTCAACAGTACTTTGTGTTAAATAACCGTTCACTAAAACGGTTTGAACAGAAATATGATTTTATTTATTTATTTTATTTTAATATTATGTCTTCATAAAGAAGTATTTATTGCAGGACTGTTTTAAGTTTTGACAAAGCCTGTAAAATCTGTGTTGGACTAAAATGTCAATTTTAGGGTTGAATGTCTTTGAAAAATGTAAATTCTTCAACATTAAATTCTCAATTAGAACAAAACCTGCAAATAAAACTTTGGCAGAAGTTCAAAAGAGATATTTTCTTTATCTCTTATTTATGCATTTTTTTTCTATGGGTATTTTTCTTTTATTTGTTCACTATATTCTTCACCTTGATTTCTGCTTTCACACTCTACGACTGCCTCTAAACTCTCAAATCACTAATCTCTTCATGAAGCAATGTTGAAATCACACAGTGTCATGCTTGCACAGTGATTGCTACAGCTTACATGCATGTGTGTCCAGACTCAAATTGCCAAATGGATGTTTGTTTCAGATGTAATTAAATTCCCAAAAACGCCAGTTTTGGTTCAGAACTAACTGAACGAGCTTGCTCTAACGTGACCTCCCCTTCCTGTTATTTGCTGCCAATTGACCAGTTAATGACCGAAATATCTCCAAGCCTGAATGTGCATCTTGAAACACCTAATACTGTCCCATCCGCCTACCTCTGGGTTCACCGTCCCCTCTCCAGTGTCGTCCTTACAACCAAGCCTCCAGTGCATAAGGATCCACCTGAGCTTCATGTAGAAGATGATGGTGTTGCGTCTGAACATGCGAATTTCTTGTTGCAGCACGGCTCTCTCCTGAGACCAGGGAACTTCGTGACTCTGAAGTCCCTGCAGCTCCAGACGTCCACGCTGAGCATCCAGATGCAAACGGTCATCCTCCTGCTGAAGAAGACATGAGTAATGAGTAAATTTACAGTACAGTAAATGAGCAAAATTACGTACTCTGTCATCTTATCTTTTTTGTGCAGGATTATTGCTTTGAGAGTAGCTTATGTGATGTTTACTCACCATTATTTGAACATAATTATATTTATGCCAAAAAATATAACTAGTATTAAAAGTTATTATGGCTGCAGCCATAAGTGATATGACTTACTTATTATTTTAATAAATGATCACTTCATACAAAAGATGTCACATCAAGTGTCCAAAACTCAAAGCCATTTAATTTAGTGAGTTCAATAAATAATTTTAACTCATTTCAAGTGTAACTGTACCTCCTAACCTAACCAAAAACATTAGAAAGTGAGTTTAATTTAAAAGATAATTTAGTATAGGTAGCTGCTGATCATGTCTTTGTGAGTGATGTCACCTTGACATGTTGCAAGAACAAAACCAGGGGTTTTATGGAAACTGCATGCGTCAAAATAGAGTCAAAATGGTAACAGTGTCATTTCAGTACCCATCTAAGTCAAATTACAGGTGTAAATATTAAAGCTAAAATCTAAAAATGTCCCTCCTAGGTGGTGGTCTTGATTGAATTTATGTTCAACAAGTGAAGTGTGACACTCAGACATAATTATACCTGAGGCAGAGAAACAACAGCCTCCCGTTCCTCTGTCCCCGCTCTCAGCCTTCGTTCGTGATCCAGACGAAACTGGATATCAGAAGCAGGCGTGTCCCGGAGCTGAACCCACAACAGCACAGATCACAGTTATTTTACCACCTCTTGGTGTAAGTTATATCACATATTCATATCTCACTCTCATTCTGTTTTAAGTCTATAATTTAAAGTCAAGAAAGGAATTGTGCATGAGCTAATTAAACAACTTCACATCTCAAAACAAAACTAAAATGAGACGTGACTTTCACACAAGCAGAAATCCATTATAACTTCTGCAGCCTCTGCAGCATCTCAGGAAATGATTATAATTTAATGCTGCACATCTCAGGCTGGACCATCATCTGATAAAAACATCAAAGGTTTTCGACCAAACCTTATGGCAAAATCAGACATTTTGAGAGATGTGCTTATTCATTTTTCTTAAAGCAGATAAGAAAATTGATAATGTCATATCTAAATATAAAGCTACAACATGGACACTGGGGGAAACTGCTAGCCTGGCTCTGTCCTTAGGAAAGTCAGTTAGCAAACAAAAGAACCAACTCGATAAGAACTGTCATTTAAGGGATATTATTATTATTTTGTTTACTATATCATCTGTTCTAGATTGAGAATACATAAATGACTATGGCAATTCTAAACTAACTCTAAACAGTAAATAAGTTCCTTTTGTTTTAATATAATAATGACTAAAACCGTGCAGTCAAAAAAATTTACTCTTTTAAGACATATGAAATATTTATTTTAGCTTTAAATGTTACATGATTTCTATCACACAGACAAAAAAAATGCAAAATCATAAAATGCTTTTAGTTTTTATCTTGCAGGTATTATCTGCAAAATGTGCACTTAATTAATATGAAATCCTGCATATTAATTAAAATAGAAACTTAATGCATATAGCAAAACAAAAAGTGCAGACTCTGATAGTTTGGAAATGGCAGCGGTTTGTAATGGGATTTCCGCTCTCTGTCCTGCGTGCAGGCCTTCACTGTACCCAGAAACAGTCAGTTGAGCTGTTCAGTGTGTACTGACCCTGCATCACCTCCCTGTCAGCCCAATGTCAAATGCAAATCACACCGGCCTACAGTGCAGCGCTAATCCTGCCATATCCAAGCTGCTTTCCCATTCATTCATTCCACCTCACAGATTACACTGCGGCAGAAAGCACAGGCACAGAAAGAAATCTTCACCAATGTGCCGTAACTGTAATAGTTATGTGTCACATCACCGTTGCCAGTACTGCATTACGTAACAGCAGGCACTATCACTGTGAAAACAAACATGAGGCAGTGATTATGAATCACAGCGTCGCAGCTGGTTTATTAAACAGCCGAGTCACAGAAGGATTTAACAGACCTGAGCTGATGCATGCTGCCATAACGTTGCCGCTCGCTCTTTAATTTTCTCATGGTGAGTGTGCACTTGTGTCTGAGCTGCACTTTTACATATGTTTAATTTGTTGAGTTGAGTCGAGAGAGCAGAGCCGGTAGTCCTGCCCTGATGCCAGAAGGCATCACTACAGACACTAATCTGTGGTTCATCGAGTCCAATCGATATACAGTCAACAGAAAACTATTTTGATAATCATTTAATTATTAAAGGTGATTTTAAAGCCAGTTTCTAGCCTGTTAGTTGCATCTCTTAAGTGAAAAAAATTGACCTCACAAGTTATGTATCTGTACTGTATCTGTGCATGGCTGCTGTCTCCCAAACTGGTGCATTATGGGATCTATGCATGTTCTCTTTTCTTCAAAAAAAAATCAATCACAAAATGTCCGGAGGAATATGGTATAATTACAAAAGCAAGAAGAGAATGTTAAATCAAAGCTGAAAATAAACATCAGTGACTGTGGGAGTGGATATTTAGTGTGAAGGCAGCGTGACTGAATGAGGCGTTCAGTGTAGCTGGAGTGTCACTAGACACGCTGGACTGAGCGGCCTTCTTGTTAAACTAAATCAAAAAATTGAATCCCCTAGAAATGATCCAAATCGCAAACACCTTGGCTGAGATGTGACGTTACCATTTTCAGCAATTATTTTAAAATACTGTACAAATATATATGTACATATGTTCAATAGATACATTTTTATGAAACTTTTCCCTTTGAGCACTCTTTAGCTCCGAAAAAGAATCTGTAAAGTCATTAATACCTGTAAATGTTATAAATTACGTCACTATTGAGCAACTTTTGTCTGTCTCATCAGTAAACTAATAAACTCCACAGCATTTAATATTTGTAATTCTACATTAAGGCAACTTCACAAGCCAGACTGTAGATGTTTTAGTAGAGATGCACCAATTTCAAATGTCTCGGTTTCTATTTTTTCTCGGTTTCTATTCTGTTTTTAATGTCACTGTAAAAGTGAGTGTTTGTGCTCCATCAGCTACCTTCAGTTTCTCGTTATGGGCTCCTCATTTTAACAACAAGGCAATCTCTGGCTTTGTGTTACTTTGGATAAAAGATCTCCATGAGCTCCAAACAGTGAGGTCAAATTTGGTATCAGAGGAGGACAAAGTCAAGCTGGATGCATCCCAATTTTATCAGTAAACCTCAGTGCTGTGCATGCATTAGTAAGCTGAACATGACATGCTTCAGCTAGTTTTGGGGTTGTTTTATGGCGTATCCACTCACTGCATTCAACACTCATGGAAGCAAAACAGCATGTTGCTCTACAGTAGGAGTGGCCTGTCCTGGTCCTCAAGGGCCACAGTGCAATTTGTTTTCCCACTATCCCTTCTATACCCTCTGCTGATTACCTGGATCAGGTGTCTTGTCTAGACAATCAGATGCTGTTAGTGTAGGTATGGAAAATATGCAGAATGGTGGCCTACAAGGACCGGGGTTGGCCACCCCTGCTCTACAGTAAAGATAAGAATTAAGTTTGAATAAACTAATGAGGTTTACAAAAGTATTTTCCATCTTAAAAAATAATTAATTCTTTAGACTCTAAAGAGAAGGCCCAAGTGCAGGGCTCACAGTGGAGCCAGTGTTAACTCAGTCCTACAGGTGGAAGGGGAGATGGAGGAGGGAGGAGGCACTGACCTCTGCTCTTAAAGCCAGGGGCCTGTAGTACCTAGTGAGTCCCGTGGCTCCCCTGCTCTGGGCCTGGCCCCCACCCTGGCTCTGGCTCTGGGGCTCCACGCCTCGCTCCTGTCCTAGACGCCACTCCAGCTCATCCCTCTGACCGGACTGTGAGTGA
>OMLM01010562.1:16426-35797 GCA_900302695.1 Helostoma temminkii
AAAATGTATTTCCTTTTTTTATATTAAATCCTCTTTTTTTTCAAAAACAACCATATTGGCTAGTTCTTTTGTCCCTACCATCTGATACAAACCATTATACATTAGCACCACTACTAGTAGCAGGAATTATGCCACTTAAATTAAACTTTTTATAATGTTAGGCTAAAAGATAGCATAATGCAATGTTGCTATTCTAAAGGAACTTAGGTTTTTAAAAAATTTGTTGGAGTTAAGATATGTTCTCCGTAAAGGTTTAAGTACGCTGGTCATTGTTTCAGTACTAAACGTGTGTGCAAGCTCATGTGGTCATAAGTATAGACTATTATAAGCTGTATGCACAAACAACCTTTGGTCTTTTTGTATGGGAGGATGTTCTCACTAAATGGTGCTTTATGTTATTATTGTATGTGATCCTGTATGGCCCTTCATGTATGTGGATGCTAGTTGTAGTGGTACTTAAGTGACATGTAGACTTGATGCAGGAAAAATAGTTTGAATATATTTAGTTTGAATATGGATAATCTCTGGTTTTATACATACTAAAATATTAGCAAAACAAAACTAGACAGCTAATACAGTAGTTGTGCAACACAGTATAGTACTGCAGTACTGCATATGTTACAACTGCATGTGGTAAAGATACGCTTAAATAAGAAAGGAGAAATGGGATGGAGGGGAAGAATGGAATAAAAAGTTTGAGAGGAGGTAGATGTTGAAAAAGAGAGATACAGAGGTGGTGGAAAAGAGGAGAAGGGTTGACTACAAAGAGCACAAGGAAAGGGAGGATGTGAAGAAGAGGAAAGAAGCAGGTTGGAGGGAACATGTAAAGGTGGAAGGGTTTGAAAGAGGTCAGGGAGCATAGCATCTATTGGTGAGGAAAATGAAGGTGTGTGTGCATCTGTGTGTGTCTTCTTAATTGTGAGTAGAAGGTGAGGGGTGAGAGCTAGGCACGCTTCTTGCAAAAACAGCAGATAGAAATGGACAGTCTGAGGCACTGCTGTACTGTGTGTGCACATATATGAACGTGTGTCTGCGTACTTCCTCTCCGTGTATGTGCATGCGTGCACCTACAAGTGTGTGTTTTAATAGCCACAGTCAGAGAGCCTCTGTCAGACAGTCAGCTAATTGGCCATCTTACAAGTACAGAGGAGACTACTGGCAAATTGGCAAAAAGGGCAACTGACTTCAATCTGATACCAAATTCCTTTCTGTCACGATGCTGTCCATTAGACAACAGCTTAAGTCAGGGAAATGGAACAAAAATAAAGAAAAACAGAATACAAAACAAGGGGAAAATAGTAGCGTAATTGTACTTTGGAGACTTGTGTTGCAAGACAACGGGGATCATGCCAGATTTAGTGTAAATAAAAATTTGGGGGCAAGATTGCCAATTCATTGGACTTGTGTCTTTTTATATTTGTGTGTTTCACTGTTGGAGAAGCCTCATGTATTTTAATCCATGTAAAGTCCCAACTGGGTTCCAATTAGGAACAGGTTTCCTAACGCCCTGAGGGGAACTGATAATTATGCTGTTGACTGAGGTTGTGAATTAGAGTGTTTGTATATTTGTACGTTATTCTGTAGTTGTGTGGACACATTTTACTTCAATACCATCATTGTGAGGACATTTTGGTAGCGTAAAGTTACTGTATCTTAACCAGTTCTTGGATTTAACATTAGGTTTACTGTAGAATTAGCTTAGTGTTAGAGTCATAGGAAATATTTGTAATTAAGGTTAAGGTGAGGAGCTAGGGAATGCTCACAAGTACAGTAAAATCAACATGTTAATGTTTGTGTATGGTTTCTGGGGGACACAATTTATGATAGTTTTTTTTCTTTTGTTCTGTAATGTTTACAATGTAAAAATTGTTGGATATTTAAAATTAAATGTCATAATTGGACATGATACATTCAGATCCACTTATGTAAGTTGTTTATCATGATTACACACACACACACACACACACACACATTGTGTTACACACTAAATCAAAGCTTGAAGGCACAACAGGCTAATTTAGTTGAGGAAGGCAGTTTGTGAACACACTTTGGGCATTGTCTATAAAGTATATGTTAATTTCTTACCACTGCTGGCGTTGGCTGTACTAAATGATTATTCATAATTAGGTATGATGCAGAGATTCATATTCATATCATCTTATTAAAGTTGTTTACACAATGCTTTAGGTATGAAATCTATATGTACATATGAAGGAACAACAGCATATGCATTCAGTATATAAATATAGATGTACAGAGTCTGTGCATCTGCTTTTTTTTTTCTGTTAATGCATGTGCACAATGAGTGTTGTGTGTGTAGGTGTGTGCTATTTTGAGTGTGACAGGTAGCTGTGCCCTTATGCACTTAAACTCCCTACCCACTGTCTAACCTTACAAACAGAGAGTGATGCTGATGAAGTGGACAGCGCATCTCTCATATCGAAAACCTAAATGTTGAAAAATGTCCCTTCAAATAAAATGGATAACCCAACTGTAGAACACTTTGGTATAAATACACTGTTTTGCAAGGCTGAGCTGTCACAAAAGCCAAGAAAGCGTCAAAAATTCTCTGTATGGTTTTCTGCTATTTGAAAAGCTTGCCATAACAGCAAAAAAGCAACCCTGTGTTTATTTACAGCACTGCAGTGTTTTGGGGATGCTAGGCCCTCCTCACTGTGTATTCATGAACTCTTATTGTGGTTGTCCCTATTTCCATATTGTGTTGCCTCAAAAACGCCTCACAGAGGGGAATTGAATATAACATATTTACACCATTTTTCTTAATCCATACAGATGGCCTTCCTGGGGTATGTACACATTGCTATAAACTGTTGTAGACTGTTATTATTATCAGACAAGATTCAGGGAGGGGTGTGGGTTTAAAATCCAACTCCAAATTACAAATCTGAGATAATTTTCACACTCCCCTTTGAAGATTTTTACATAGAAATGAAAGGAATAGAGGGTTGAGAGGGCCACAAGGAATCTTTTGAGACTGCAAAACAGCATAATTGTTTTGCTATCCAATCGGGTGTTATACTACACATAATATATGGTTATTTCATACAACCTCCAGACTGCCAAGATGTTTTCAATTTGGCACGGTCCTGCGATCATGATATCACAGAGAGCTTCCAGTTTGCGATGGCCAGAGCAGTGAGAGGGCGATCATTTTGCCAAACTCAAAGGCTTTTTTTCCCCCCTTTCTCTCTCTCTGAGACGAATAATTCCACAGTTGCTGAGGCACTGAAAAAGCAATCTGCCGAATACCCCAGGGTCATGTCTGTGGCCGGATGATTTGTGTGAAATGTCATACATTAAATATAAGTTTAACATTCAGCCCGGTGCACTGTAAAACTGCCCTGTCGTTGCCACAGTCCGCCATTTCCCTCTGTGCAGGGAGGGTTCGAGTTCAGGAAAGCGGTCACAAAGGAGTTGGACACACAAATACACACATAGACAAGGACACACGCACACATACACACCACCCCCTGTGTCTGCCCAATCTTAGAAGGAGTAAAAGGAAGGGGGTGCAGACGGCGGGGAGTTGTGAGGCCATTCGATCCACAGCTGCATTTCATTTACGAATACGAGAGCACTAACTTTTTTCTTGAAAAATATATCTATATAATTTTTTTTCAATTTCATCTTGTATTTTTTCACAGGGAGTTTTTCGGCCAGACAGGCATTGCGAAAAAAAGGGGGGGGAGGGGTGGTAGACAGACAGATGGACAGAGAGATGGACAGTTTGTCTAGAGGCAGGTGTTGAATCCGCATCCAGGCTGAGATGAGAAAGTAAGAGAGGAGGTGAGGAAGGAAAAAGGGGTTGTAACTAATTCATAAAGTTTCAGGAAAATAGCAGCCACTGAGAGGAAGACAGAGAGAGAAGAGAAGCAAGAGAGACAGAGGAAAAAGGTGTCTCCAGGGACTTCAGTGAGGCAGTCATCCCAGAGAGAGAGAGAGGGGAGATTCTGTCCATCCTAGCAGATGAGAAAGAAATGACAGAGAGGGTACAAAGGATGTCATCCACCAGATGGACAACTGATGAGTTTTCTCCCTTTTCTCTTTGTCTTCCTCTTTTTTTTCCTCATGGCTTGTTTGTTTGTGCTCAGTCTGTGCCTCCAAAAAGTTTCTGTCTGAATGACTATAATAAGATCATGCGTTTGATATGTAAAGGGGAAATCTTGTGTATATTTCAGAAATCTGAAATTCATTGAAGATGGCCAACTTTGGCAGTGATCAAAGGGCAAACACTGGATGTTTTTGAGTATAGAAAGTATAAAACACTATATCAGCCCTGATTAAGCTGTGCCAGACTCCGGTGGATATTGTTCATGAATGTAATTATGTGCCTCTCTTTGCTTTTTCAAAATATTTTTTTCTACTTGGTATAGTTTTTGCCTGGTGGTGTTTGACAACATTTGCATCTAAAAAAAATCCATTCACCCTTTCTACAAATTCTGCTTATTATTACCATGAAAGAGCTTACCACCAGATTTATCAATTTCACCTTGAAGGTGTTGTACTCACCAGCGCATTTGTAAGCAAGTCGGGATGCTTTGAAGACAAACACAGTATCATACAATCTGTACCCCCCCTCTTTCCTCCCCTTCTCCTCCCTTACCACTCCCTACTTCAAAGCAAAAAGGCTGAGATGAAAGTTTGAAAAGAAATGGAAAACAAATTGTTCATTTGTATCTGGGAGGAGACCAGACACTTGAGCAAATTCTGTCTGCATTCTGTCTTTACACGCGCTGCAGTAGTTATCTAAAGGTGGAGTGCGGGAGAGCCAGAGAGAGGCTAGACCCTGGCAATTTCTGTTTTAAGGTCTCAGTCAGACAATCAAATGTGTAAATGAGAGTGAAGCTGGTCAATGATCTCCTACGGGACGATTCTACCAAGATATTAAAGGCATACAACTGTACGCTGCTCCTCAGGAAAAATCTGAATGGATGTGTTGTTTATACAATTGTAGGGAAGAAATAACGGTAACTAAAAAAGTTACTGCAATGTTTCCTTTCGTATACTGTAGAATTTCTTGTTTTTAATCACAGCAGTGTTCATTGATTCTACATATAAAATTGTGTAAAGTAAAATTATTCTTCCAGAAGAAGTAAACTGGAGAATGATTTTTTTCTTTTCTTTTCTTTTCTTTTTCTTTTTTGAATTTGTATGGGTCTAATAAAATAAAAATAATAATAAACTGAAAACAGAAATGCACCCACTGCTCACAGAGCCTCATAATGATGAATAAATGTCGAAGGAGATTATAGCAACGATTAACAAAGGTGAAGGATGAGGGCATAGCTTATTAAACTTTCCTGTAAATGCATGAAGCAACACCTTTTTTTTTTAAACATGTAAGAGACCTATCTCATTATATTATGATCAAGAAAAAGGCCATGAAGCTTTGATCATGAAGAATGAAATTATGCTCTTTCATTAGCAAAGTAGAGTGGCTTTTTGATGTCAAAGGCCATGCCTGTCTTCACAAAAATAGACCATTTTAGTGAGCGTTAAATAGATGCCTTGTATTAAAGAATCCGAGAAGCATTCAAATAACATGCAAATCACTGTGCTTTGCTCTCAGAGATAATGTTGGAACCACAAATTCGAACAATCTGAAGGATGAAGAAGAAGAAGAAACTGCTGCACACGACAAGTCATGTCTGCTCCGATTTATTGTGTCTGGGTTTGATTGATGAGGTGAAGGACCATGTGGCCCAACAAAATTGTTACTGCCACTTCTTAGTATGCCAGCCTCTGTTCAAGCAGCAATGCAGGCAACAAGTTTTTTCAATTTAAACAACCATATAGGTTGTTTGTCCCTATGTTCTGATACAACCCCTCAGAGCATCCACTGAAATATCGCTCCTACATCAGCAGGTGTACCAGACCTTTGTTGTCATTTTTACAAGTAATAAGCATGAAAAGTGTGATTTAAGGTGGAGCATCTGGGAATTTAACATCCATGTCTTTGGTCTAGTTTTAAACTACAATTGCACACTCGAGTGAGTGCTCCAGTGTAGATGTAGTTTCTATGACAGCGTCTATCCTCAAACATAGTAAATAACTGAGGATGAGAGACTCCATGCCATAAGGGTACATCACAATAATTCATGTATGTTTTGAGCTTCAGACCTACAATAAGGAGAAATGGGTTGATGGGAGAAGGCCTGCCTGCAGCTCCTTGGCCATTATCCACAGGCAGGCAAATCAAGCCAGCAAATCAGGAACAATGGAGTCCTCAAAGAGCAGAGTGGGGATCAAAGCAGCGCTAACTGGCCAGTGCAATCCAATTGAAATGTTCACTTTGCATCTCTCCAAAGGTAATGGATGTGGAGAGTGGGAGGTGAAAAAAAGGGCTGCCCGTTCACATTTGACGTAAAATTATGGAAGGTAAAGAGAGAAAAAAGGAAAAAGAAATGCATGTGACAGGTCTGGTCCTCTCAAGTCATCTACTGTAGAAACTTCGTAATGTCCCTTGGTTATTTTGACTTTGAATTTGCAAAGATCCATTTTTTCATACTTTTTTCCCCCTTCCTTTGAACCTTCACATGGTAACATTATGATGATATATGAGATGCTATACCATGGCCCTTGTGCATGTGGAGTAGGACTGAGGCAGGCTATTTCTTAAAGTGTCCTCTCTCTCTCTCACTCTCTCTCTCTCATTCCTTCTCTGTCTCTCTATCAATTTCTTCCCCTCCTTCTGTCTTTGTCTCCCCCAGCTTTCCATCTCTCCATTTGAATGCGTTGATCACCTGGGGAGATGCTGCATTAATGCTGACGCCCAGTAAAAAGCAGAATCTCCTCTTTATTTATCTTCACTAAAATTCTTCCCAATTTTTCCAGCACATTTCACTCAATCACGCAACTCAGGCCATTCCATTAGCCGCACAGGGGCGTTTTACCCCATTGAGTACAACACGCCCTGCACTTCTATGAATATAGATTCCCCTAAATTATGTATAATGGGAGTGCTCAGATTTTAGCATTTTTACTAAGAGGGTTTTGAGGGTGTATGAGTTGTTTCTGGCACTTTTTTAAATGCATCTTGAAATTCACAGAGAGTTGCAAGACTGGATATGGTGTTTGCTTCCTTGGAGTTTGTAGATTGTAAATGGATGGTTGTGGATGTGTATGATCATCTAAAGTTATTAATAAGTCAGATCAGAGTTCACTGATGGTATGCTGTGTATGATGGATAGAAGGTTAAACATGAACACAGGGGTCTTAGAAAATGGGATCACATTCCTTCTACATGTGAGTTTGTCAAACACGTCCTTAGAAGCATTACTCGCACAGTATATGATAGCTGTGTTTTACTGATGTCTTTTCTTGATACCTTATCTCAGTAGCTATCTCAGTTGCACATATCTTATAAGCAGCTTTAAGGTCTTAGCCTAAAAAAAATCTGAATTCACTGCTGTCTTGTGCTGAACATTTTCTGCTCCGGGTACGAGCCGTGTGACTAATTGGATGGTAAGGAATTTTAATTCACATGTTGGCAGTTGGTGTCCATGTTGCTCAGCAGGAGATAGGGACACAGCTGAGTAATATCAACAAACAGACCAGCAATTCCATAATCAGAACAAAATCAACATCCTCATTACTGACTCCAAGCTGCTGCCTACATCAAAAAGGCTTCAAAACTCTTTCTCCTTGTTTTGAGGAAGTGATTATGTTTAGTGCCAGGCTAGACATATCTTTTTTTTTTTTTTTAACAGAGACAAGCTCACCAGAATACTAACAGCTTATCAGGGGGATACAGTTAGAGATATCTTAATCTGTTTCATATTTTTCGTGTTCTGGCTGTTCATTTCATAGTCTGTAATAATGTTGTAACTTCATACTAGAATTTTGGATTTTCTCTTTATGGTAAATAAAAACAAGCCAATTAAAATATGTAGTAATTCATTCATTGTATAGGATGTGAAACTGTGGACATATATTACAATATTGCAAAAGAACTTAACCCACAAACATAAGCTTTGCAGCACAATTCCTACACCGCTCTTCTGTATTACTTTTTGTTTTTTTCATGCCAGTATCTTTCCCATCTGCTGCTTTTCATTTTAATTGCATTGTGCATCTTCTTCAAAATGAACATTTCGGAAACATCAAAAATATGACTGTTCAAAGCATAAGGAATTTCTCTATAACAGTAGTTAGAGAGAAGTAATCAACAAACAGATTCCATTAGTCATGTTCTGCCAATGGAAGAATTATTTTTTGTCCTTGTTTTCAAAAACAATGAATATTGTTCACTTACCAGCTAATAAGATCTTTAATTAGCCAAACGTGATTATATAGTAATTATGCAGCACCCAATTTTCCCTTTGACCACTTGCTGCCTGTATTTTGAAATTGTAGTTATTTGGTCTGTGATGCACGGGGTCATCTTTAATGAACTTGTTCTCACTCTCATTGTAGAGGAGGTTAAGTCCTGTTATGCAAAGGTGTGACTTCTGTTGGGCTACCATAGATGGCTATAATAATACCTGATCTAGGTTTGTAACCCCCCAGCTTTACTAACCCCACTTGCTACATCATACATGTCGCTGCCTCTCCAACCAACTACAAGTGGCTCTACGGGTATAGTAAGATTCAGGAATTATCCCTTTATCATGGTGGCATATTGAATGTCAATGTTAGTATTCAGAAATTTTGTTGCACAATATATTTGATATATACACACCTTAACCAGAGAGCAGAAAGACACCACAGGAGTTTCAAAGAAAAGAAACAGACATTTATGTATAAAGCCTTCTGGTCCAACCTCCACTGCTGCAAATGCAGCCACACTGCATTGATTATACTGCATCTGATCAGATCTGACTGACCAACCGAGATGGATCAGAACTCGACCTTGTGCGGCTCGGCCTCACTAGCAATGTCCACTGTGCTGTACTATCTGATCACAGCCTAACGCTCCATAACATATTCTCTAATATCACATGACTGTGCATTTTATTTGCCTGCGGCTAAGCTTGGCAGAAGCCAGCAGAAACTAAAGGCTAATAGGCTTAAGGTTTCCAGGGCCTCCTGCATGTTTCATGAACGTTGCACCCATTGCACCTATTGAAATTATTCTGTGGCAATTAAAGTATATGTTGAAATCCCTTTAGAAATCTTTGTGATACAGGAACAGCAGCAGTATGCAGTGCCAGAGAGGTTGTCAGAGCCTATTCCAGGCTAAACTGGGCCTCTGACCCAGGCCATCCCAGTTGTTGGAGCGTAATGAACCTTTCCCCTGAGGAAAGTGCTGCTGACACACGACACATATGTCACAGATGTGATAAGAACATGCAAAAACTATGCAGACTTACTTGAATCTGTGTCCATGTTTGTTTATTTGTCAGTGTGTGTACATAGCCGTGTGTGTATCCGTGTGTATTGATTGGATATATTGTCTAAACTATGTTATTAACCAAAATGTTTCTAACATTTAATCTGTTCTATCTCAGATGTAATTTTATAAAGAATTTAGAAACACTTGTTAGTTTCACTTAAGACATTGTCAGCTGATTGAAATTTATTGCTGCGATTCAGATGGATTGCTTTCATAAAACCTGATGTTGCATCGAAGGAGCCAAATATAGTAAGTGTTCCAGTAACTGTATGATGCCTCAGCACACACACACACACACACATACCCACGTCCACATCTACCCACCCCCACACACAAATAAACATACGACAAACACTTTCACATATACAGACGCACACGCACTAACACTTGTTATCGATCGACAGCTTAGCTCATGCCAGCAGGTAGTCTAACTCACCGGTTATTCTGAGGAATTGCTTTCAGTAGCTCCATTGACACACACACAAGTACACACGCACAAGCTACATGATTGTTTCCAGTGACTAAATCTACACAATTTGTGCACAACTAACTCTTAAGACACCATCACCTCCTCTTCACAGATCAAGGGCTGAATTTGTCAATACCATGCACACACTCACACACACACACACACACACACACACACACATCCACACATGCAGCCTTATAACTGAACCATGCTTAATGCCGCGAGAGTATCAAGTTGAATACTGTTGCATAGTTAGAACAAAATCCGTTATCCTGGTTTCTCATCCCCCATGTATGTCCCTTTCTCCTCTAAATATTACTTTTCCTCCTTCTCTGTTATAGTCATGCTTTTTGAATTCTCTTTACAGCTGATAACACAGTTTGGAGTGTAAAGGATAAGGGATTAGCATTGTGTGTGAGTTTGTATGAATGACTTGGGAGTGCTTGTGTGCATGTGCATGTCATGTTTGTTGTGATCCCAAATGGCCAGGCCCTGCCTCTACCGCAACGTTCCCTTTTTTTGAATGTAATTTGAAAACAAGTAAGAGGAACACAAAGTTCAGTTTGTAAAACCAACGCTTGGTACAATGGAATGTTTCTCATTACAGTCAATCAGTCAGTAGACAACAAAAGGACCTTTCATTGAAGAATATGAAGTGAAAATAAAAAACAGGGTGCTGCTTTAGCTGGCATTGCTCTCGTTGTAATATGCTATGTGTGCAGCCTCCTTCTTCTTACCCAAAATCGGCCTCTCTTGTTTGATCGAATTAAGATGTTCAAGGTTTTTTTCCTCTTCCCGCTTCTTCTGAAAGGTCATAAGTCTAATGTAATTATAGCACATATCTGTGGTAAGGGAAACATATGCCAGGAGATGATATGAACATACGAGCTGTAAACTGCAACTTTCTCTTTGCTAAGCAGAATGTTGCTTTTTTATGACTGAATCAATATCTCTAACTAAGGCTTGTAAAGCAGCCCAGTTAGAGACTTTATTTAGGCTTACCTCTGCCTGACCTCCCCATACTCTGCCCTTTCTTTCCCTACATGACAGCAGGAAGCCTTACAGAAAGACCATGTAGCATTACATCTTGAAGTACAGTATGTGAAATTGCCCTGATGTGGTGGATTTTCATGTGGACATTTATTAAATGTATCATGCTTTATGTACTTTTTTTTTAAAAACAAACCTGAGGTCTAAGCCAGGCTTAAAGAAACACTCATTTCCTGTGTACTTTTAACTGTTTAAATTGTATGTCATGTGTAATTTACTGTAAGTTGTAAAAACCATGTCAGGCATTCAAGATTTATTAAACTGTGACATCAAATGTGAAATTATATAAAATTGATTAAAATAAATGCGGCACTCAAATCTTCATTTTAAATGAATTGAATGGGTTGCAAGGTTGATGATTGTCCTATGTTAGAAATCTGTTAAGATATTCTAAAATTAATACACCATTAGACCAAAGTAATGGAACATAAATAAATATATAAAGATAAACATACTGAAGGTGTAAAGTGAAGGTCATGTGACTGGAGGGCTAGTCAAGCTAGCATTAGTGCGCGTAATTGCTAGCCTGTTTAATGAAACATTTCAGTAGGTATTGATTATTGAAGACGATGTTTGTTTGTTATAAATGCACTGAGCTAACCTCATTATCTCATAATACTCCAGACAAACTGTACTTAGAGTTGACTTCTGGTGGTTGACAGGGCCACACATCAAAGAATTTAAAGGGCAAATTCTGTGATAACTGAGCTCTAGTTAGTAAATTAACATGAAATATGATTTTCAGAACTCCTAATCATTTGGGCTCTCTGAATATTCATAATGGATACATTTTGTTGATTTAATAGTGTCTCTCATAAGTTAATTGTTGAAACTTTTTTGGCTTGTTTGTATCATAATTTGACAAAACTTTTTTTTTTTTTTTTACATATAAGTTATGCAATTCTTTCTTAATTACAAGAAGACAAGCAGCAGAAAACTAATATATTTACGCCTTAGTCTGTATCTGTCAGTCACATGACTCAAACTTTGCAGGTGACCCAGGTCCATCAAGGTTCTCAGACTCTGCAGAGCTTCACAGTGCCACAAGACTCAGAAAGACATAGAACTCCCTGAAAACCATACTTTGGTTAAACCTACAGTTTGTTCTCGGTTCTGTTTTCCACATCTTTTCCCTTACTCTGTCCCACTGCCCTTCTCAGCTGTCATTCTTTCTCCAACTAAGACAAAAATAAAAAAAAGAAGAAAAACTTAATAATCATAATAAGAACATTGACTAACCGACAAAGAAACAGGTGTTTTGTGTGTGTTGTGTGTGTGTAGGAGGATTGAGGTGGCAGTATGAGCATGCTCTCTCTGGTATTTGCTCGACTGGTAATCAGTGAAACGCACTTCAAGTCTCCTGCCATGATTTGCCCCCCAGTGTGTCTCAAGTCTCAACGCCTGTGAGTAAGTCTATTCTCTATGCCGATGTCTGCATGTATTTATTTAATATATATACATGTGAGTGTGGGTGCATGGAGCTGTGTCTATGCATCATTGTACTGTATGACTATACTGTGTGTATCTCAGGATTTATCTTTGTTTCCCGTGCTTTATTCCAGCTGAGGGCTATACCCTGACTGAGGTTTACAGTTTGTGTATGTGCATGTGTGTGTCTGCAGTCTTACATGCTCACAGATGTGTGTTTTTGCCGGATGGGAATACAACTCCTAGGACATTTAATCTAGAGAGAATTTCACGCTAGTTACTGCTTGTCATCAAACATTTCTAGGGTAAAATACTGCAGCAATCTTTTATTGGCAGATGTTTGGGACAAATTCACTGTCACTTCTAAGTGCCCTGCTGCCCTCCAGATAGACTTATATGTGTGTGTGTGTGTGTGTGTGTGTGTGAGAGAGAGAGGGAGAGAGGGAGAGGAAGACACTAATCATAGACAGTTTGGTGCTTTTGATGCTTTTCAGTTGAGACAAATTAATCTAAATCTCAAGTGTGTATGTGTGTGTGAGAGAGAGCAGGAAAAAGCAAGACAGCACATCCAAATGTCATAATGCAAAGCCACAGAAATATAGAAACTCCTTCCTTTCCTTCAAACACACGGATCTCATCCCAAGTGTAAGGGAAGACTGATCCAGTATAGCTACAGTCGTATGTGTTCACTTAGTAAGGCACAGCTGCTAGCACCATTACTATGACTTCCTGTCTGTATATGTCTCTCTATCTGCCTTCTCAGCACCCACACATACACACGCACATCTAAGGGCCTTATCCAAATGGATTTTAGCAGGACACATATTTTACACCCGCCTGAGTCGCTCTGATGTTCAGGTGCTTCAATGTAAAATGTGACCCAGGTTTTCTTCTAATGGATATCACAGCCTTAAAAAATGATGTATTCCCTCTGCCCCTTCCAAAAAACAAAGTAAGGAACTCATAACTTCAACTTTAAACATCTGAACAAAGGCAAAAGTAATTGCTTTTTTGTGTATCTATATTAAAAGCTTTCAGTATTTAAGCATTTAGAGAGAAAACAAATGACACGTTTGTTTAATACCATAATAGCTTCTGTTTTTGCAGATAACGCCAAAGCTTTCAAATTCAAGCCCTAATGTTTCAACAAGCTGTTCAATCAGTTGTTTTTGAGGACATCACAAATGGCAGCCTGTCTCTGAAATACGTTTGCTTCTTTTACCTGACCCACTTTTCCCTCACTGTGTGTGTTTATTTGTGTGCGAGTGTGCACACTGTGTCCCTCTTTGCTCAGAAGGTTGTAAATGTAATCTTAGACACATGTTACTTCGGCTGATGTTTTTCAGATTGATGTCAGTTGCGATTAGCATATCTCCTGCCAAGACACAGGAGTGCTCTTTAGAGCCTGGCCTCATACACAGTCACTCACATACACACGCATGTATGCAAACCGTTGGGTAAACATAACTCAGCTGCCATTTTGAATGATTGCACGATGATTATTTGATGCAGCGATTTATTTTGAACACAGCCTGTAAGTAAACTCAGGCAGGGAAGGATGAGAAATCTGACTGACAAGCTCCAAAACAAAATTCTCCCCCAATACAGTCTCCTGGCACCCCTCTCACATCAACATACTATTACACCCAGGCCTAAAAATCACATTTTAACACTCCCTGCCCTCCAACTTTAATGTAACCCCATCTATCTCTTAAAATGCCATCTTCAGAGTGTAATGATGTAAATGCAACTGTGACCAACGCACTCCTTGCCGAAACTGTTTCATTTACATTCATCTTGTGCTTGGGAATGGAGACTTCCTCCTCCAGTGTAAGACAGCGGGGGACCTGTGCAAAAACAAATTTCTCGCCATCTATGGAGAGCAAATAATATAGGGATTCAGAACACACCCTTCAGACAATGGAAGCGGAGGGGACCTTATTTTCTCCTCTCTCTCTCTCTCCCCTGTCTCTCTCCACACCTCCCTGGCTATGCTTCCCCAAACCTGCCCAGCAGAGTGAGACAATATGTGTAGCACCAACAGGGGGTGAGGGGGGATTGAAGTGAAAGAGAAAGAAAATCAGACAAAAGTAGTTAAAAAAGAAGGAGAAGGGAAGGAGGGGTGCAGTTGAAGAAACAACACAAGAGTGACTGGCCAAATACTGAGCGACAGAATGAATGAGAATGAGAGAAGAAGACAGATGCAGCAAGGGGAAGAGTGAGAGGGAGAGAAGATGAGAATATATATGCAGTGGCCAGTGTTGTGAGACAAGGCAGGTTGCTGTCACTTTAAAAATGACTGTAATAAAAGTGACCGTCAGAAGATGGATCTGGTGATTTTGGCTTGCTAATCAGTCATTTGTGAAGAGGACCACAGCCCGGATTCAGTGGCTGCCTGACGCCTCTTGATTGATGCCTGTGCCCGATAAAAAAGGCCCATTAACTGTCCTCTCCTATTAAAATGGGCGAAATGGTGAAAAAATGCTCCACTCTCCCCATCCGATCTTCTAATCTCTCTTTCATTTAAACCCCCTATCCTTTTATACTTTCTGCCCTTTTTCTTATCAGTTCTTCTGCACAGTTAAGGTAGTCTGTTATTACTGAGATAGTGGGAGAGATGTTAATCAGCAAGGCCTGCTTATATTTGCGTGTTTATACTTGTCCGTTTGTGCAGCTGATGTCACATACTGTATTTGAGCACAGACCTCACACTCGAATTAATCAATAGGCGGAAAAGCACGCTAGTCAATGCTTCAGCTGCTACCTGTGTCACAAATTCTTGCTGAGTATGTAAATGAGCCAGCATAATCAGTGACGTCAGAAAGAGTATGACTTCGAGCCTTCTGTTAGCTTCATGACATGCGCCAGAAAAAATAATGACCCCGCAGCTGAATCTCATATCTCCTCATCTCTCCTTCTTTACCACACATACACACACACACACATAGATTGCCTGCAATAATAATAACCCCACAGACGACAGCTTCGGCCCCCTCCCTCCCATCCCCTCATCCCCAACTCACCCCCTCTCCCATATACAATCAAACAAAGCCTCTCTCTTACCTTGCGCATGACCAATCCTTCCATCTCTCCCTCTTTTTTTTCCTCCACCATCCTATCTTTGCATGCTTATACTTTTCTGTAAACCCAACCACACCTAACAGCAACACCTTGCACTCTCCCAACCATCCTACAGCCTACAGCGCGGCACTCACACCCCCAATAAATACAACCCTGGTCTGCCGTTTTCCCATCTATCCCTTTTTCTCTGCCCCTGTCTCTTTCCCCCTCTCTCTCCCTCTCTCTCTCCCTTTCTCTCTCCCCTCGCTCCTGGCTGGTGCTGGTGAAATATCAGGGCAAACGGATTCCAGCTTTTTTCTCTGGCTCAGAGGGGTTGTTCTGTGCGATTTGGCCCTGGGGTGCATTTCAGCACTTCTGATGTGAGAGAGGAGGCGAGAGAGAGAGAAAGAGAGACAGAGAGGGCAATGGAGAGAAAGAGAAAGGAAGTGTGAGAGAGGGAGAGAGAAGACAGTGCTAGGTTTTATCCTTTCTTTCTAAGGGGCAGTCAGCGGTTTTTAAACAACAGGCTTTTGACTGGTGTTGAACCAGCAACTTGAGGTGTGTATGCTCTTCGTAGCTTACAGAGGCCTTGAGGTGATCTCCATACATAATCAGGACAATCCACCTCCATGACAGGTGTGCGGCCATCTTGGAATCTGTCTGAGCCAGTGGTCTTCAGCCGAGTGTCCACGTGCTGGTGTGTGTGTGGAAGAGGTGAAATGACTGCAGTCCAGCAGTTTTATTGCTTTGAATATATTGTCAAGCGGTTGAATACATGGAAAATATTTCCTTTTTTAATACCATATATTTTTTCATTACTAAACAAGATGGTCTTGTATTTTGATATAATTACATTTTCCACTAGAAATGCACCTATGCAAAGATAGCATACATTTTAAATGACAATTTTAAATGTGTTTTTTCCATTTATGAATCAGATATTAAGGACCATAAAACTAGCATATGGATCAAAACAGGTTGCACAGAATATTTTTGGTTCATTTGATTTATTTTTCAATTTCACAATATGAAAGTGTGTTTGGTATTTTCAGTTCCGGGACATGTTTTAAAACTATTTCCTTTCTTTTTTTTTCTGCACACATAATGTTGCAGTAGAATTCATTTTGGAATTTCACAGTTGATTGCATTTTACCTTCTCTTTTGTGTGTCCATGCACGTGTGTAGTTTGCATCACTGCATGCATGCATGCATATGTGTGTGTGTATGTTTCATAATCTCACATCTCACTGTGGGGCATTCTAAAAGGATTTGTCATTCTCAGCTCAGCTGGGCTGATTGTGAATTAAATGCATTTTTAGGCACCTTTTTTCCATCCCTTTGTGAACCCAGTTAGAATTGAGGTCAGGACACACAAACAGACACACACACTCAATTGCACACACCATCTCAGAGAAAGACACATAGCTTTCAGAACAAATCACTGTTGAACTACCCTGTGTGGAATGATTCTGACATTTTGTTTGGGAGAAATAGCATTTAATTGAAGGGAGGGGCGATATGGATGGCAGTTATGCAACCAAGGGAAAATGTCTACATTTCAACCCAAATTGAAAACATAACAGAATTTGTGTGTGTCTGCGTGTGTGTCTTTGTCTCTGTGTGTGTTTGTGTGCGTGTGTGAGGCAGAGAGAGAGAGAGGTTACTTGGCCAATTTAACTGTTATCCACAGTTTGCTTGCTTGTTTGATTACGAATTAGTTCAACTTATGGGGTTTATTCCATAAAAATAATATTGACTATAAGTCACTTCTTTCTTGCTCTCTGAAGTCTGTCTCTATCTTGGTAGTACAATTGGATTAGATCTGCAATTATGAAATTTGTATATGTAAGGTGAGGAAGTGTAGATCTCTCACATTGTCACATATTCGCTGTGCAGAATAATAAAAAAAACAGTTATATTCCACTTGTTGTTTGTTTTCTTATTCTTTTTTAATTTTTTTATTTTTTAACATATTTTGTTGCTGGAAATTAACACATAGGACAATGTATTTATTCACATTTTAACACCCAATGACAGGAAACCATTAATCACAAACTCTTAAAATAATTATTGTGTAATTGTAATGTATTGTGTAATTATCAATGATATTCTAAACCAAACTGATTTGTATGGGGATGTCTTCTTCCCCTTCACCACAACTTGTTGGTAAAGTCAGACTCGCACACAAAGCAGATGTCTGGAGCTGTGAAGGATTCAGTTTTGCTCAATGACACTTGGGCACTGTAGATGCTTGCAGAAATGGCTGCTTGAACTCGGGTCATCCGGTTTAATGATGGTCACTAGGAAAGGAAGTTGAAGAGCCCTCATAAGGACTCTTCTAAGCAGTGATGAAGCCAACAAGCATCTTTCAGGGTCAGTGCACATCTCAAAAAATGACGCCTCTCTCCCTCACTTTCTTTCTTTTTCTTTATTCTGTCTGTCGCTCCAAGCGTTGCCAATTTGTCTGAGCCGCATCCGTTAATCCGTGCGCAATAAACGCAGTGGTCATTGCGCCTCCGGTTGACTTGTTTGGCTTGATAGATGATGGCGTCCAGGCAAGAGACTGACTGTACAATCTCACAGCTGACAGCAACGTTGGGTGGTCAGTCTTTGCTTTGTGAAGAGCTGTACCTAACGCCACTAACGAGCACTGAAAAAAACATCAGTGAACATCATATCACACAACAGTTATTTATTGAAACAATCGACAATTCATTTTCACACCAGTGGAAAAATTATGACAGATTAAAAATAGGAATCAAATTAAATTAAATAATTAAAATACCAAATTTTGCGGCAAAAATCTTTACAATTGTGCAACAACAGCGCCACAAATGTAGGCCTTCTACTAAATAGTGGACTGCCGTAATAGGCTATTACTTCAGGGTAACAGTTAGCTTTATGAGTGACAAGCCCGGCACCGGCTATGAGACCCTCCTGACGTTTTCCCCTGGATGTCGAGATGTCAATCTGTTGGCATAGATGTGGCTTCTCGGTACTGACCGGGTTATTTGCCGTGTTGGGATGGCCCACTGAGTGTAAGAGAAAAGAAAAGGGGGAAAGGGGGGCATGGATGGATGGATGATGGGGTTGAAAGGTGGAGGGGTGACAGTCCCCCAGAGAGAGAGAGAGAGAGCGAGAGAGAGAGAGAGAGATAGTGGGGGCTCCTGGAGATCTAAAGGAACCTTTTGGACCACTAAATTGACATGTTCAAGCTCCAGGGTTGCCATGAAGAAATGACTTTAATAAGCCATGTGACAATATACAGTAGAGCAGTCTTACTTTTGTGAGGCCTGCTGATAGATTTCACATTCAATGTTTATTGATTTCGTTTAAATGTATTGTAACGTATTATTATTATTATTGTTGTTATGATATTACTATATGTTATAGATGATTTAATTAACTCGTTAATTTAATTTCTTATATTTATTTTATTTACTCAATCATTAAATAATTTAAAATTTTAATGTAACATTTTAATTAATTTCTTCAGTTATTCTCACTATTTAAATGTGCATAATGTGCGTAATTCACTAATTGAGAACTGTTCTTGTTATTTCTGTCAGCACATTGGTTGTAATCCGTGCTTTAAAACGGAGCATACAGTTGTTTCAATTCACGGCAGCTTTACAGGTCTATAGGTGCATGTGGATCTGAGTGATAATCAATAAAATCTGGCGTTGAACGGACCTGGAGGCGGGTAGATGTGTGTTGGGGCACGAGAAGGCCGTTTTGGGGGCTCTTTTATTCCCCTGTCCATATATGGAGGACACTCACTGGACGCGTGTCTATTAAAGAGGGATCAACAATGAAAAAGATCGGAGGAGCAAAGGGCCAAGTGGGAGGAGGGCAGCAGGGCGAGGTGAGACTGAATGGAAACAGTAGTGGTGTTGGTGGTGTGCGTTGTGTGAGAGGGAGGCACACATGGGGACCAGAGTGTGTGTGTGTGTGTGTGTGTGTGTGTGTGTGTGTGTGTGTGTGTGTGTGTGTGTGTTTCTAACTTTTT
>OMLM01010564.1:288-31502 GCA_900302695.1 Helostoma temminkii
TTTTTTGCCCAGCGCAGGATGTTAGCTGAGCAGAGCTGGAATGAGGATGACACAGGAGGTTGTTACTACAACACCTCTTCAGCCATGTTCCAGGAGGATTTTGAAGACAGGGAAGAAACAACTTCCAGAGAGACAAGGATTTCTGCTGCTTTGTCTTTCTCTGACACCACAGGAATAATTGAAGTAGCAAACATGCTCGTCTCCCAGGTGATTGATGAAGCTATCAAGACAGTGCTGACCCTTAACGCTGTTGCAACAATGCAGTCTGTTGTTACTGTCAGAACACCAAAATTCACTAAATTCGCCAAAAAGTCCAAACAACCAGCAGCTAAGTCATTATACAAAAGGTTAAAGTCAGTCTTCAAGACAAGCTATGGCAGAAGGAGGAGCGAGAAGGGTTTAGAGCAGCATTTACATAAGCCTTCCAAAGTGGATCTGAGCTCCACTTCTCTGGACCTGCCTGTAGAACAAGAGGACATCACAGAGAAGGAGGTGAGGAACTTCACATCTCCTGCCTCCACTGATGCATTTCCATCACTCAGTCTGGTAGATGAGGTGTTGACCCCTCACTCCTCTCAGACCTTTGTGGCCCCGACAATTCAAGGCTCTCCAATTAAAGATAAAAAAGATTTCGACAATACTGAGACTGGCAGTTCCACTACTGACATCCCTCTGGAGGCTACACTCCTGAATTCCCCACCGAATGAAGATGAGGAAGATTACAACAAGACTGAAACTGGAGGATACACTACTGAAACCCCTCTTCATGCAGATATCTTGAAGAAAGAGCATAACAAGGAAGAATCATCCTCCAGCCACTCTACTATGTCAAAGGATAATAGGAAGTCACCTTCATCAGCTTCCTCTTCCACAAAGAGAAGGATTTTCATAAGCATGAAGAAAGTGTGGAAGAAACCCTTCGGAAAAAACCTGCGTAAAAGGCCTGCAACAAAGTGCCAGGAGGATGACACTACCAAAGAAAAAAGTGTCTCTCCAAAATCTAACCAAATATCTCCCCCTCTAAAGGTACGATTACACACAAACTGACAGAAAGAGCACTGAATTTTGACTTCATTTGAACAAACTTTGCCCTTGTGTTGTTTATTTTTACCTATATTCTCAATATTGTTGTTTTTTGAATTCTAAAAAGGGTCAAGAGGTGCAACAAGTAGACGAACCTCCCGAAGTGGATCTGAGCTCCACTTCTCTGGACCTGCCTGTAGAACAAGAGGACACCACAGAGAAGGAGGTGAGGAACTTCACATCTCCTGCCTCCACTGATGCATTTCCATCGCTCAGTCTGGCAGATGATGTGTTGACCCCTCACTCCTCTCAAAGTTCTATGGCCCCGACAATTCAAGACTCACCCATTGAAGGTTCTTTTGACAACACTAAGAATGGATCCCCCACTAACAGCCCTCTGCAGGATACACAGCTGAATGCCCCACCCAATAAAGAGAAGGAAGATTACAAGATTGACACTCGAGGATACACTTCTGAAAGGCCTTTTAATGCACATGATACCTTGGAGAACAGCCATGGAGTGCAAAACAGAAAGGACAAAGAATTATCCTCCAGCCTCTCCACCATGTCAAAGCATAACAGGAAGTCACCTTCACTGGCTTCATCTTCACCCAGAAAGAGAAGGATTTTCAAAAGCATGAAGAAAATGTGGAAAAAAACCTTCCGAAAAAAGCTGCATAAAAGGCCTGCAACAAAGTGCCAAGAGGATGACACTGCTAAAGAAAAAAGTATCTCTCCAAAATCTAACCTAATGTCTCCCCCTCTTAAGGTAAGATTACACACAAACTGACAGTAAGAGCGCTGAACTTTGACTTCAGTTGAACAAACTTTGCTTATATGTTTATTTTTATTTCTTTTCTTAACAAAATTGTGCTATTAATTCTTACACAGTGTCAAGGAGAGCTGGACGAGGCTTTTGATATACATCAACTATTTACTGAGCCTCTGGAATACATTCCTTTAGAAGATAACAAAGACCCCGTCATGGAAATACATTTACCTCCAGGATCCCCAGAAGAAGACAAACCAACTGAGGAGGAAAATGAAGCAACAGCTGACCAACAACTTCCTTCTCACGTGCTTTCTCCAGTAATCGAGAGATTCTTCCACTGTCTCTCTGATGTGTAAGTTTTCTATTCCTTACTGAAATTCCAGTGGATACTTGAAAACATTTAAGACAATAATAAGATCATAATTTCCTGTCTAAGAGCATAAGAGCATAATTTCTACATTAAAAATGTTGTTTCTGGTCTTTCAGACAGTGGAGGGAAGTAAGCGAAGGCGTATACAATAAAGATGTGAAGGAGAAGCTGATCAATTTGTGCATGGACCTACTGACGTTAATCTCCACCTCTGTCATTAAATTCATCCTGTCACTCCATCAGTTATCTGCCACATCTGACACCTGTGACTTGAACCAGTCCATCTCCTTTGAGCACCTGACAGAGTTTTTCAACTGCAACATCCAAAGTTTAGTAGAAAGCTCCTTCAGTCAGGCTGTTTGTGGGGTCCTGGGTGCAGACACTCCTGTCAGGATGTCGCCTGACTTTACAGAGGCAATGGTGGGTGAGATTCTTCATAAGGTAAATTCTGTCCTATCAGTCCCCATACAAGCCTCAGTGCATGGAGGATCCTGCAGCACTGCTGTTCCTGGCCGATTCCAGATGTCAAAACAAACAGTGGCAGAGAAGACTCTGGCAGGAGCTATTACAACGATGAAATCCTTCCTTACAGGACGAGCTGCTTTAGTCAAGAGAACAATCATGACACAAAAGGATTTGAAGCCAAACAATGAGAGAGAGGAAAATACACAGACAACCGCGACGACACCAAGGGAACGTAACAGTGTGAAGAAGCAATCATTGTGGAGGTGGTGTTTCAGTAGACGACAGAGGACCCACCCTGTTCCAGTGAATTCGGTGGACAATGTGGGAGACGACCATATGACAACACCTACCATTTCTGAGAAGACAAAGATCTGTGGAGAAAAGAGCAGAAATAGCTTGTGGGGTTTAATCTGCAGCATCTTTAGAAAGGTAAGGATTTGTTTCCATGAAAACTGTTGTATAATAAGTGAGAGCACATTGAAAACACACTAGAATGGAGCAGAAAACACGTCTAGAAAATATTAAGGCTTTATGAGGCATGTAGTTTTGATGATAAGCTGGAGGCAACTGGAGTGTTCTTACAGATGTCTCATTCAAGTGTACTAAGTAAAAAAACTGTTTTCTTTGATAAGAAGACATTTTCTCACAGCTTTGTTAAACTGTAGCCTTTTACTTTTCTACTGATGTTTTCATCACCTCTAAAAAGGACAAGAAGAAGACAGTGGAGAAGAAAGAGGAGAAGAAGAAGAAAAGTCTTGGACCAAGAATCTGTGTTGCTGCAGTCTAAGCACTTGTTGCACTCAGTAATAACTTGACATGGACCTGCAGCCTTCTCTCTTCTTTCCCCTTTACTCGCCTTGTCCTTATCCCCTCTCTCACATTTCTCTCACATTCCCAAACACTGTTGCAAATGACCCTGGGCATTTGTGAACGCAGCTTCATGAGCCTGTACACATCTGTCGTTTGCAACAGTGTTTCTTTGAGGGCAGCATGGTGTTCTCATCATGCCTGTGTGGGTTTACTCCGGGTGCTCCGGTTTCCTCCCACAATCCAATACATGTAATTGACTTAATTGGCAACTCAAAATTCAATTGAAGACTAAAGCTTTAAATAAACATGACCAAAATGCTGAAATGCTTCTTCATTGTGTCAATACTATATATTCGTGGCACTGCTACTTTATTTGAACCCTGCATGTTAAAAAATAAACTGTAACATGACAGTCTCTCACTACAAGAACCCAGACTATCAATCTGTTAGTCCTGCTAGTGTTTGTTAGAGACTGCAGTGTTTGTTAGTTTATATACCTTTATATGTCAGAAGGCAGGTAGTGAGTGACTGATGGCTGGAACAGTGTGGACATGAAGCTCAGTATAGATATGGATATATGTTTAAAATAGTAATAAATACTGTTTTTTTTACTGAAACAAACATCCAATCACATGCCATGTATTAATAGTCAAACATTATTTAGTGTTTATTATTTCATATACAAATTTCGACAGGCATTATAATTTATGGAGCTATGGAGTCACTGAATAAATATTAACATATTATTGTTTCATTTATAATTGTACAACAAATAAATTCATACTGTAATTTTACTAATCATTTATTAAATCTAAGAATCAATTTACTAATTCACAAGAATCCTACAGTAATCCTACAATATCATACAGTAAATTGGTCAGTTGGGCAGATAACAAATACAGCACTTAAGGTAAAAGATAATTCATTCCTAAAATAATAATGCAATTCCAAAATGTATTTGAAAATGTAATTTCAAAAAGATTAATAATTCATGAACTGAATTAACAACACACGTTTAAGGGAAATTTCCTATTCCAGTTCTGTCTGTGGTATTATCGCAATTGCTTTAACTGAACGATCCTCGCTCCCGCTGGAAGCTGTTTGGCCCCTTTATGTTGAAGGAAGTGACAAAACCTCTTATTCTGGAGCGAGGAGTGATGTTTGATCACATCACCAGCACAGTTTTAGTTATCAGTACAGTGAAAACATTAAAACACAATCAGTATAAGACACCCGCATTTATTTGTTTTGGTGAACAATATGAGATGTGAGATGCAAGTACAGACAGAAGTGGCAGACTAATGGATGTGAGCGTGACTCAGGAAACTCATCTCAATGCAGACGCAGACTTGACAACACAAACTAAAAGAAAATATACATATAAATAAATATACATATTTATTTTTTACAGTATATTTCATACTCTTAATACACTTATTTATACTTACGTATATTATCAGTATTTTTGTTCTGTGTTCAAAACAGAATCAGCTATCTGCAGTTACTGAACACAGTAAATAAACAGTACACGTAGAAACAGGAAATGCTCAAATCTTATTAGGGGTAATTTACCAAAAAGTTAATCGAAATGGATAAAACGATATTGTAGACCACAGCATAAATCCGCGAACAAATGGAAACAATATACTTTGTTTCTTGAAAATGTTACACCTGGGAAGTAAACCGTTACTTTAATCGCGTATTTGTGAGAACTATACTTTGAACAGTCAAATCTGGCAACCTAAAACACATCCAAGCTGGCAACACCGATCCGCACTCGCTGGGTGTATCCATGGCAACAGCTTCTAGCGTTGATGATCTCAAGATGGCGGACGAAGTGGCAGCGTCAGCGGTGAGTGCAAAGCCAAAGCTAGTTATCGTTTTATTGGGTAAATATAACAGATAACCATGCCTCTTGAGGTAATACTGTGATACTTCACGTATACAGATAACAACTGTTTTGAGTACAGCGTTCGCATAACGTTGGTTAGCTTAACGTTAGCTGCTTGGCTAACTGGTTCTTAGTCTGAGCTAAACTGATTAAGGTACAGCTAACGCTAATGGTAACTCGTCCTCTGTCTCTAATCTCACTCATCCAGTGACAAACTGAAAGCTGGGGACTAATGGCTGTAGCTGCAGTAAGGTCACAACTACAGAAATGCAATGTTTTCGCAAATGTGCATTGTTGACTAGTTATTCCACGCTTTATACTGTAGCGATAACTTTATTGACAGTCCATCTCAGCAGTAAGTGAAATTTGCCACAAATCTCCGTTGTGTCACCATAGCATCTATCGGCGAAATGTATAGATTGCCAGTATACTGCTCAAACAAAACATCAGGGACTGCATGAGAAGCAATCCACAAGTGAATCAAATACAATATGGGTGTAAAACAAAACACAAGATTGCGCATGCGTATAAGTACCTCTACGCAAGGTAGGCCTAGTCAGGCAGAGTAAGTAAGGACATTTCGTCAAGCGTGCTCAAGCTATTTGTGCTCACAGTTTATCCACTGTATTTCTAAGGCAGATGTTCTTTTTGATTAAACTTTAAGTATGTTTTGCTGGTGACACTGTGACTTAATACCAGTACTTAAAACTTACAGAACTTATATTTGTAAGAGAGTATTTTCACAGAAAGTTTTGGTCATTTTCTGCAAGTAATGAAAACATATGTGTAGGCATTGTTGCAAAATGCTGATTTTAAAATTTTTAAGTGTTCATACTGTGACCTTGCCACAGAAAAGCATCTGCACCCTGTTATTCACACTTTTAGTCACATATGCTTGTTCATTGACCAAACTCTTGACTTAGTGAATAAAGGTTGCACAAATCAGAGCATTTAGATACATTTCCTCTACATTCAGCATAAGTGGTGAGTTAAAAAAATAATCTACATACCTGTTGACAGGTATGTATACTACTGATACAAAATTGAGTGTTTCCTCGCTTTATCTGACATGTATAACAATGTGATAAGTGTGAACCTTGTAGGAAGCCCAAACAAACAGTAAGTCTGTGCAGAGCAGTTTAGTTAATTATTTAGCAAAGACCATAAACAATTAATTTCAGCTGTCTTGCACGTAACTTGCATTTACACTCCCTGAACAAGACTCACATTTCAGTCAGTCCAAACTTTGACCTGTATTTCCACACAGCCTTTTATCAGGAAGAACAATACAATGGGTGGGGCAAATATGTTTTGGTGGAGATGCTTATTTGAAATTTTGATACATGGTGTCTAGTGTATGTTGCTTTGAAATGTAGGGATCCTGTGTGCTGTTACTTATTTAGTCATTTGCATCTGATTTATTTCAGCTCCCAGTCGCTACTGATACAAAGAAACGCCGGGCACCTAAAGGTAGAGTCGAGACTTGCAAGACATCTTACATAATTGTTTTCAAATAACACATTACTTAGTCATTAATATCAGAATTTCCATCTTCAGTTGGTAAGTTGTAATTGGTAAAGGATGCAAATAATGAGTTGCAATGTATTTGTCCTGCAGAGGTCACCCTTACTCTTCTCTCTGTCATCTTTTTAAAGAAGAAGCTGTGCATACATCATGTTGTTGGAACATAAGACACACATGAACATGAGCATAAACTGTACTGAAACACAGTAGATTTTAAAATATTACATTTATTCACAGCATATTATGAATAGAAATTCAGTCAGGTTTATGAATTTCATAGCTTATTCTACCGGGAACTGTGATATATGCCTCACACATGCAGTGCAGTTAAATAAAAAAATGGTGATATATGAAGTGCTCCCACACATACAAGCATGTTAATCTATGAAATAGTTGTTTTATTGCATTTTGCAAAGTGCAGTTACTATAGTTCTAGTGGTTAGAAACCAGGAGGTGCTGCAAAAATTTGAATCTGATCAGCAGACACAGATAGAAACAGACAGAATTTCTGTTTCCAGTACTTTGTGTTTACATTTTACAAAACAGTCATTTTCTTGCTGAGTGTAGCAGAAAAAACATGACACAATTGTGTCTTTTGTTCCACATACAACATACAATTTTCTGTGAAATTTCTGTTAATAATTGGTGTTTACACCAGATAACTTGTGAAGACCAATAGAGTATATTTAGGAGAGTCTTATAGTAAAAAATTTTCATCGTATTTTTCATTACATTCTCCAATGTGTCTTTTGATCTCAGCATGCCTCTCCTCTGCCCTTATCCCCTTTTAACAGATGGTTGAAGAACATGCAAGGAAAATCTGTCTTAGCATTAGCCAGATCAAATATAACAAAGAGAAAAGTCCTCATATTTTGGATGGATTTCTTCACTGCGCTATATTTAGGAGACCTCACGCTGTGCTATTCTTCCTTGCTCTTTTCTACCATTTTCTAACAAACTAGTTGCTATTGAATATATGTCACGCATGTATCTCATCTCCCCTCTTCAAATGCACTGTGTTTTGTCTATGTGGACAGTGGAGCACCATTGGGCCACAGCTGAAACCTAGAGACAAGAATATTATTGCTGTCTCAGCAGGAAGAAAGCGGATTAGGTTGCTACAAATAGGGCCATTACGAATCTTGACGAGGCAAACGTGTGAAGCCCATGCAGTTTTGCACTCAGCAGTGGAGAGGATTTCTGTGAAGTAGTTGGAAGAGGCTTCAGTTGTAGCAGCAGATCAACAGACTGCTTGAAGCGCTGATAAATAAAAAAACAGAAGGAAGCTTTGGTGTAATTCACACTATATTTTTACACAGTCAGTTCATTAATGATATTCCCAAATGTCAGCGGCACACTCAAAGCCTGGCACTTCATTCTACTTTGCCTTGAATCCTATTTTTAGCCTGGGAGGAAGGTAGTAGGTGCAAGATAACAGGATTACCAGAATCAGACTTGCTTGAATTGGAATTATGTTTGCTTCCTTGTGAAATGTGAAATGTTGCACTTGGGGCATCGTGACTTGGCCTTTTGCGGTTACCTATCGCTTTCTAAAGCTCGCTTTGTATTGTGTTGCTCATACCTCCAGCCTCCCTCTTTTAGTCCGTGTCTGTTCTGTCACAAGCACCTGGCTTGTAACAGACGTTGTTGCCCTGGCAACGGGAAGAATATGTCAACCTGCTGAGACATTAAAAGAGGGACAGGAAACAGCAGTGTTTGTAACACATAACTTGCTCACATTGTGACAGCGTTGCTGGTGAATAGATTATAGTTTAGCCTGGGGTTTTTAGTTGAAGTGTTAACATCTGTATTAGCTGTCACATCAAAGACTTGCTAGTGACTGTAGAGGGAGGGCGCTTTCAGGATTATTTATTCAGTCGTCAAATTAAAAAAACCTCTGTATAAATTAAAAATAGTCCAGATAGATATGACTCTTAGTAGTCTTTATCATCCACTTGTAAACTAAATTGTGCTAATAAGCTGAATGTCTGGTGAATTGACAGCAAATTTAGGTTGTTACATCTGTGTTAACTGTCAAAGACTAATGACTGGAAAAGGAGGGTACTTTTTATAATTCAGTTATCAAATCAAAAAGACAAAAATCGAACAGGGTTAATGAGCTTTAAAATCTCTTAAGATTTCTTAAATGATATTCTTAAATTATATTATATTCTTCCTCCCAGCTCCGGAGCTTCCCATTGTTGAGAGGAGAAACTGGCTAATCCACCAGCACTATATCCGCAAAGACTATGATACCTGTAAGGTAAAGTACCTTCATCCCTCTCTTGTGTCAATGGTTTGGTTAGTCAACCAGTAGCCACTAATTTTAATATTTCTGCTGACACCTGTTGATGTAAAATCACCCTCACTTGTATAAATTGTCTCACATTCTGTCCATGTAGGTGATCATCAAGGAGCAACTACAGGAGACTAATGGAATGTGTGAATATGCCATATATGTTCAAGGTGAGCCATTGTTTCCATAGTAAACCTTCCCTTGGACACATGCAACATGTATGATGTTAATTAACAGCTACAATAAATGAAAGCTTTTTGATAGTTGACACCCCAGCCCTCCATTTCATCACATAGTTCTCCAAATCTGCTCTTTGGCCCCATACTGTGCCTTTGATTTTTAACATATTGATCCTTTCTTTTCTCTTTTGGGGTTTTATTTCTTGCCACAGCACTAATCTTACGTCTTGAGGGCAAGATTCAACAGTCTCTGGAGCTGTTTCAGAGCTGTGCCATCCTTAATCCCAGCAGTGCTGACAATCTCAAACAAGTGGCCAGATCATTGTGAGTCTATTGCCATCAAACCTTATAGTCAGAACTGGTTTTAATGCTATAGAGAAAAATTAATCCATCCTCAGTCTCTGTTTTCACTGCTGTATGGTTGTAAGAATAGCTTTTCTGTGATTCAAATAGGTTAATTTCTCATATGGATTATTGTTGTTTATTATTTCCATAGATTTCTACTGGGAAAGCACAAAGCAGCTATTGAAATCTATCATGAAGCTGCAAGGCTCAACGAGAAGGACTGGGTAAAAGAAAACAAATGATCTAGTATTGAGTTTCTATTTTGTCCTAAAATTTGTCAGGAACAGAGTTGAGTAGACATCTTTCATTCTGCATACGTAGCATGAAGCTATCTCAGCACACTCTCCCCACATTTCGAATAGGAAGTGTCTAGATATTCATGCAACACTTCATCAAAAACAATTTAATGAATTGAATTGAATTCCTTTTTCATTGCACAGAGAACCACAACGAAATTGAATAATGGTTGCACTTCCAAATGTATCTATAGATCCTTTACTATGAAACCTACAAAAAGCATAAGTAACTGACCAGGCAGCCTTTTTAATCATTTAGTTGTGTGTTTTGGAAATTCAAACTGTCCCCTTTAATTCTACTGTCAGAAATACTGTAGAATTCGTATTCAGCAGAGCTGTTAGCTAGCTTTTATCCAGCCTTGTTCCATTAAGCATGCATCATGTATAATTTGACATTTTCCTACCCCAGGAGATCAGTCATAATCTGGGGGTTTGCTATTTCTTCATCAAAGACTTCAAAAATGTGAGTATGCTGATTGTACCAGGACCATACAGAACAAATTGTGTTCATTCTCTGGTGATTTCATCATTTTGATCTGTTTCTATCAGGCTGAAGAGCATCTAAACATAGCTCTCCAGATAAATAAACATGACAAGACTTTCATGATGCTTGGGAAGGTCCTCTTGTTGGCTGGAGAAACTGACAAGGCCATCGAAGTGTATAAGAGGGCAGTGGAGTAAGTGAAGGTCAAATGCAATATTAAAAAGCATATGATATTTAAATGTGGATGTGAGGAATGAAAATTGAAATGTTGGAATTTTTTTAGTTTTCTAGACACATACTGTACATCATTCCATTTTAATTATTAGATTTCAACTTCAAGGAATTTTATACCATGTTTAATCAAACCCAAAAATAGGGGGTTGTTTTATTAATAATTGTTAATAATTATACAGCCTCAGTATGATACTTTCCTTCATGTTAGCATTTGGTCAAGACCAAGAAACTGTAATAAAAAATGCTCTTTCAGAGGAGGAGGTTAATTACCATAGAGGGGGTCTACCCCTGACTATCTAATGATTTCAAGTTTTTGAGCTCTTTTTAAAAGGGTTCAGTCTCACACAAAGCTCCAGCTTTGCCACACTTTAGCTTGGGGTCTTTTTCAATTCAGTATAAATTCAGTTCATTTCCACTTCTATTCACAAGTTGAATATTTAAACATTATCGTGACATAAATAAGGAAATTACATTGGTGTCTATAATAGGGCTCATTAGGGCCACCTCCTGTTGGGGCTAAATGAATTAATCAAGTGCCCCAATACTAGCATTGCCTTTAATGAGACATACCACTGTGAGTCTTATTTTAATGCCGATCTGCATCTCCTCTTCCATTTTTCTTTGAGCCACATTGTCCCGCTACAGGTCATAATTAATACTTTATAATCATTCTGAATCAAAGTGTTATATAATAATCAGCAGATTCCTTGAATATCAACTATGTTTGCACAAGAGTAAGTGCAGACATTAAATATAATTACAGGCATAGACAAAGTGACATTTTTCTTTTGACTTGTCTCATTCTCAATTCAGATTTTCTCCAGAGAATACTGAACTCCTGACTACTCTTGGCCTGCTGTTTTTACAGGTAGGGAGAATTTTTTCACAACCTTTTCAAGGAACTTATGTTTAAACAAGCAAAAGGCACTACAAATTATATCTGACATTTTTGTCAGAACAAGAAGTAGTTGTAAAAATTTCTGTTTTTTTTGAGTTATTTTTTGTTTTGTTTTTTTGTTTGTTGTTGCTCAGCTTGGAAAGTACCAGAAAGCATTTGAACACCTTGGAAATGCCCTCACTTTTGATCCTAACAACTATAAGGTACTTCAACAAAAACAATTTTTTGCTATAAATCTAATTTCCTTCTAAGCTACTTAAGGAGAGTTGGTAGGATTTTCCATCAAAATAAAATGTCATTTATTGTCACACGCTACCATCCTGCATCATGTGCCATTTCAAAGGTTACATCTTCCACTAAAATGTCTTTAATCATTGTTTTTATTCCAAGGCCATCTTGGCTGCAGGCAGCATGATGCAGACACACGGTGACTTTGATGTGGCCATGAACAAGTACCGAGTAGCAGCATGTGCTGTGCCGGAGAGCCCCCCGCTTTGGAACAACATTGGCATGTGTTTCTTTGGCAAAAAGAAATATGTAGCTGTAAGTAATGCCAGTTTTGTTCAGTTTTGTTCAGAAGTAGAGGGAAATCAAAAAGTAAAACACTCATTTAAGGGCTGCTCAGGGTAATTAGTACACCTACTGTGGACCTTGGGCCTTTTAATCTTTCTATGATAGTCACACACACATAGGTTATACTGTAGTACTATGCACAAGCCTTCATGTGTTAATAAGTACAGGAAGGAAAAGAGAGAGGGGGACACCTCTGATACACATTGTGAACTGTCTGAATAAAAGAAATCCACAGTGAATGGACTTTCCATTCTATGAGGCACTTTTGTGAGAGTTTCACTTGCAGTCTGACTTTAGGTGGAGTTTGATTTAAGCTACATTAGTTACTAAATCATCATCTGAGGCTGACATACTGCTGTGGTTCTCAGACATTTGGCTTGTGTCACTGTTCTGTGCATTAGGGAACAGAAATGTGTCATCATACATTGCATACATGCATTGCTAGATTAGTAGTATAGCATGTTGCCAAATTACACTTTTCTATTGTGTACAAATATTGGTATTATCGTAGACAATATGAAATGGCACAGCCATAGTTTTGCTGTTATACTCAGCCACAACATTATTATTATTATTCCACTGTTGTGGTGGACAGAGGCCAATATGGACACTCTACTTAGCCCTGACCTTCGTCAGTCAACATTAGCCAACATTGATTTGTTGAGTCCATGCTGACCCATGTCCACCAAAACATTAAAACCACCGAGTGAATGGAACAATGTTGTCTCTGGGTTAAATCCAACATTGGGCACAATCTGTCATTTCTTAGATTGTATTGTATTATTAAGATACTTGGCCTGTCTCGGCTGTTGATTTATATTTCCCAGCTTCTTCTCTCCCACAGGCCATCAGCTGCCTGAAGCGGGCTCACTACTTGTCTCCTTTCGACTGGAAAGTGTTGTACAACCTAGGTCTGGTACACCTGACCATGCAGCAGTATGCGTCTGCCTTCCATTTCCTCAGTGCAGCCATCAACCTGAACCCACGTATGGGGGAACTCTATATGTTGCTGGCAGGTACTGAGACAGATAAACAAAGAAAATCTGTGGTGGCATAAAATTCTGTCAGCTGTTAATTTTTATACTCTGCTATTATGCAGCCATTTAAAATTTTACAAAATTTATAGTTAAATGTAGTTCACACACTGACTTCATGTATATTTACTGTTCCACTATAACAGAAATTATTGCGGGTTTATGATCAAAGAATTTATTTTAAATGTCAGATGTGTTTTTAACTGTGGGACCATTTATTATAGACAACAAACAAATGATTTGCGTAATTGTAATAATTTGCTTGCACTCATACTTAAAATACTTTGTTCAGCAGCATTTGCCTGTTACAATAATATGGTAACAGATTACACATACTCTCATACACACTCTTATATTTATGGTCAACAGTGGCTCTGACCAACTTGGAAGATGTCGACAATGCCACTCGAGCATATGAGCAAGCTGTGACTCTGGATGAGTGAGTTTTTCTTACTTCTACTTTGAATGTCCTAGAAATCTGAATTTGAAACTGCATCAGAGCACCGAGTTAACGTTTTTCTACCTTGGTGAACAATTTCATACAGATCCAACCCCCTGGTTAATTTGAACTTTGCAATATTCCTGTATAACCATGGTGACAAAAAGGGAGCCCTGGATCAGTATCAGGAGATGGAAAGGAAAGTCAACCTACTTCGAGACAGCAGCAGCAACTTTGAATTTGATTCTGAGGTATTGGACATCCTGTTGTTATTTAGTCATTCAGTTGCTGAAGTCAGTATTTGCTATTAAGCTTTGCCTCATTTAATAACAGCTGATGGACATGGCTCAGAAGATGGGAGCTGCTCTACAGGTGACAGAGAGTCTGGTGTGGACTAAACCAGGCAAGGACTCCAAGTCAAAACCACACACAGCAGCCGCCACTAAAGCACCCGGTGCTCCCCTCGGGACTAACCAAGCACTGGGTCAGGCCATGTCTTCTGCTGCAAGTTATAACAAGAACATCCAGTTAACAGCAGGTACAAACCACCATTATGGTTTGTATAAAATGGTTTGATTCAAACGTAAAGTTGATGTGTTTACTTAAAATCTGATCAGTCCAGGCCAAACACTGCCTCTACACTTTGTTCTGACTACAAACCTGGAGTTAAAAACATTTCATTTAAGAAATCCAGTGTTGCATTATCAGTGCAGGTGATGACACATTTCACAACCTCCACCTCCATTAAACCATTTAAAATGGGAGCTTTAAAATGTCTCTTCTTCCTCGTTTTAATGTCTTTCCTGTACTACTATACCACACATAACATAAGGCTAAGGAAAATGGAAAATGTGAAAAAAGAAGCTAACCTCTAACCAGTATACTTCTGGCAACAAAAGAAACACTTTGATGTGGAAAAATGACACAGTAAGACACAAGTAAGCTAATAAATTCTAGCCCACTCTGGAGTAATTGTAGTGGCTTACATCTCTCAAAAGTAAGTGGACATGAGTGCTTTTCCTCACAAGAGCTTCAGGATTGCTACCTCCTTTGTTTATTTCTTCAACAACACCAGGGTAATGTACCCAGGTTTAGTGGCAGACATTTTAACATACGTTAGTTACACAGTGTTCCTTCTAACACTTGGCATCTAGTGTTTGATGACCAACATGGTGAATATACAAATATAACATGTAAATATATTGTGCTCAACAGCTAATTGTGTATAATCTAAAGTAACCATCTTACCTAACACTCAACCTTAAAAATGATTTGGAGCCTTGATTTTAAATTGGTAAAGTGAAGTAAAGGTTTACAGTATATTGTGGGACTACAGTTTGTATTAATGTAGAATAATAATTTTCAGTAGTGCATCAGTGTTTCTGTTAACTTGTTTGGGATATATAGATATTGGTGCCTGTCTGCATGGTTGAGGTTTAACAAAGGTGAGCTGTGACAGTTAAATACTACAATCCAAGTACAGTTAAAGCACATAGAGTTATACATAGTTGAGGTCTTCTGGTTAAAAAATGGCATCAGCCTTTGTAATTTTGTTACTTTCAGGATTTTCCAAAGGACCCACCATGTCCCTGGACCCAGAACCTGATGTGGAGAAAGCCCCCAGCCCACCCACTGATCCTCCAGGTTCACCAGAACCTATAGAGTCAGAAAACCCCAAACCCAAAACCTCAAAGAGAAGAACTAAGGTGGAGGAATGAATTGACTTTGTGGCTACTGTATTACATCTATTTTATTAAGTCACTCTCATGTTATGAAGTAAAATTAAGCTATTTGCTATTTGTGGTTTTCTAGCTCATTATAGTTGAATATAAGTAATACATTTCTGGTTTAGGTGACATTTCATACCCTGAAATAGTTTACTTTTCACTGACCAGATCTTATAAATCCTTGTAAATGTGGCAGTTTTGGTGTATGTGTCAAAACCAATTCCCATAGATACTCCCATAATGATACAATTTGCATTTGTGCAGTTGCAAGTATTAACATTGGATGAGCTTAGCAATAAAGCTGAGTGATTAATTTTCCTGCAGCTCAGTAAATGTGAAGTAAATGCTGTGACAATCGCTGCTAAAATCTGAGCACAGAATGATGTTTTTGAATAGTGCAGGATATTGCTTGTTTATATAATAGGGTTCTTTGTGAGGGTTCAATGTAAATAGTAAAACATGCTTTTATATGTGGATACATGTTTATAGAGAGTAATGTATTTAATATTAAAAAAGACACTTTGAATGAAGTAGCTGTCTTGCTTTTGTCTCGAATTAAGCTTGTCTTTTATATTGTACTTTCTCACGTTAAGGTCCCTCAGTTCAGCAGACGCCACCAGCAGGGGACAGTATTGTTTAGGGCTTTCAAATTCACTCCATTTTCTAAAACATAATCCATGAATAAAAAGAATAACTTAGGAATTTCAATTTCCATCCTCCAAACTAATGTTGAAATGGTTGAGATACAGTGTTTATTCTTGGATAAAGGTTCATATAAGATTAATTTTTTCTAAAATATAATTGATATTACATGTATATTATATACATATATGATATGTATATTTGGAGCAGTAATGTATTAACAAACGCAGTTCCAATTCCAATATAACAAAGAGCTGTTTTTACATTTTTGCCAATAAGAGGTTTAAAATGCTCTTTTCACTGAGATCATTTAAATATTCAACTGTCATCGTCAAGACTTCTGAGATACTTGAAGGCTCATAGGTTGAAATTCTAACTGCTCAAAAATGAACTATTCACTCCCAAACTGTCAGTATTTGATACATGTGTATGCTTGTAATTCACATGTGCACACACTTAATTTCATTTGAATGTGACTACTTGATATTTCACAAATATGTTCACAGACATGTTGAAACGAGAAAATGTTCAGGACTGAACATTTTCATACTAATACATTTTCTGTCTTATTTTACACTCTTTTTTTCCTTTCCATTGGTGAGTCATAACATTTGTTTTTCCTCTGGCTCAGGGCAGAGTGAATGCTGCTGTGGACCTAGTGTCAGATCAACAGAGTTACTGCTTATAGTCTGTCATCCCTGCAGCATGTGTTGTGGTTTTTTATTATTAATTGATTTCAGACATGTCCAGGCTGTATGATGTGAAACTCTGCATCCATTGCAAAAGTCTCAAGTCACTTGAGTCATCATGAACATAGAACTTTCACCAGTACAGGAAATTATTATAAGGAAATATGACTTGGATAATAACTGTGATTTAACCCTCTAGCTATTCAGTCTCAGTAACATTAACAGTATTGTTTCAGTGGTGAAAGTATCACAATCATTTACTTCAAATTATGTACTTAATTTTGCAAATATACATCTTGCACAGATTAAGTGTTGAATTAATAATCGGTCAGCATACGTTCACTGTGATTCAATGTAAGAAAGGTTACGAAATTTGGGTCGGCCACTGTCCAACACCCAGGATTTTTTTGTTATTTACTGTTTATTTATGTGTACATGCTCTCAGTGAACCTGCATGATATCTGCTGAACAGTAATTTGTGCTAGATGATTGACAATTTTTCAGATAGATAAGAAGCCAAAACAAAAAAACACTATTGATCACACTTTACTTACAAAACACATTTTAGACCCTTAGAAATAAGACCTGAAATAAAGCTGAAAGTCTCCCCCTTTTGATCACCTTTTGATTGTTTTATTCCAAATCATTTGTGGTGGTGTATGAAGGCAATACGTCTGGACCTAACTGTATAATATTTTGCCATGTCGTTCCTTTAACTATTGTGCCCTGCAACAGTAGTCAGTCGACTGACTTATTTTCTAAGATGTTCACAGCTCTTGTTTTGTTACCATTCCATTTTTTTGACCACCTTGTCTTTTTTATTTGAAGTACAAGGATTTGTGATGGTCTGGCTCTCAGATAAGTTCTGCTGTTTCTCTTTTCTTTGTAGTTCTATATTAGGCTTCTGACTGGTTCATTATATGAAACTACTGTAATCGTTTGTGCAGTTCTTCATGCAGTCTCTGCTTTGGCTTGTCCAGGCCTGTTAAATAGTTCCCCAGATAATAATAAGGTCTTGAGTATCAAGATGTGCTGGCCACTCAAGTAGTCCTTCATAATCATCCAGCCTCTTTCCTTTTCCCTGCAGTTGCCTTAGTTGCATATTATTTGTTTTCACTTTCTCAGAACCCAGCACAGTCTTCCTTCTCTAACAGAATAACTTTACGTACATTGCCAAATTTAGGTTTCTGATGTGTACATGGAGATGTTTCACCACTATACACCATCAGTGTCATTTTTCAAGCTGATGCCTCTTTTTGTTGAGTCAGTAGACTAACTCAATGGTTCACTCAATGGTTTAGTGATTTTTAGAGGCCATGGGATTTTTTGTCACATTTAGGGTAAACACTGCATTATCAATACCTACAGGTATCCCAGGATTGCCTTTTATGCTATACTGGGATTGTATAATATTAGTCACAACCAAGAGCTTGGAGAACGCTTCATAGAATAGGAAGAGATGAGGCAGTGTAAAGGAGAAAGTCAAGTTGCTTTTGTTCTCAAGAAAGTGAGGATTTCTGACATTTTTAAGGTCACCCTTAAGTGATACTATCCATCTTTTAGACTAGATGTACACTGATTTATCAGTTTCTCAATAGGAGTACTCAGACCTTAATTTCATATACAGAGTTCATGTTCTGAAAGCTGATATGATGAGCAGAAATTACCTGGGCCCTCATTTATAAAAGTTGGATACTCTAATGAATCTGTAACATATCTTAATATAATTTTTCACATTACTCATGAGTTTGATTTATGAGATTATCTGAATGAAGCTGAGTATGCCCATTTAGAAAACTTGTTTTGCACCTGTTTAATTTAGCTGTCTTGGGAATTGATATAAATCTTACATTTCTTACAGAATCATTTTCTTGTGCAGCATCTTAATACAATGCTGTGAAAACAGAGAATTATATTGTGAGCTTATCAATTTTCTTTAAACGTTTAGAGTAGTAAAAGCAGCAGTATTACAATTTTAGGCCACTTTGAAAATGAGAAAATATTTATGCTGCCTGCATGCAGTTCACCGTGGGATATCATATGTGGTTTTCAAGCGCAGAGAAACCTCAGCACAGCAGGCAAATAATGTGATATGTCAGATATGAACCAGGGTAGAATTGATACATGTCAAGTTTTACAGCGAATAGCTTTGACTTTATTTCCATCTCACATTTTAATATCAAACATGATACTAGCACTTCCCTGCAAAATGAGTCTTTAAACAATTTTTCCTCTCATACATCGAAAGACGTTTTTTCTTTAAACGATCATATTTGCAAAATCCCCTTTTTTATGTTTATATGTCATTTTTATATATTTATATGGCTTTCAGGTGATGGTAGACATACACCAAGTAGGTCATTACCAGACCACCTGCTTTTTTTTACATTTTCTTGTTTGGCATCCAGCCCCCAAGCAGTCCAATCCAGAATTTCCATTGCATATATCAGGTGGAGTATCATAGCCAGCTAATCACTGTCCACCACAAATTCTACTGAGCATGCCAGTGTGTCCCTTCTTCAGCGGTATATCTCTACAAACAGCAGAAAAGGTAGCAGCAGTGTTTAGTGGACAGTACTAACTGTATGTATGTATAGATGATATAGATGTTATTTTACTATGCTTTGCTACACCAGAGAGGATGTGCTGGTCTAGGTGGGCTCTGTACGGTGCTGCTGGATTCTCTTCAAGACTGGAGCTCAAAGATGGATGTATTCTGTCTGTTATCTAAACCTGGGTCTACTTCAAAGTTAAGAAAGTGTTATCATTTTATTATTATTATTATTTATTTGATCATTTTCATGAAGCATTATTTCCTTTTTATTGGCTGTGTGTGTGTGTGTGTGTGCACGTTTGCATGTGCGCCTTTGCACACCCCATGTGGGGTCATAGACACATTTATACATATATATATATATAGAGAGAGAGAGAGAGGGAGGGAGAGAGACAGGCTTAGAGGCAAAATTTCAGCCAGGGCAGAAACAATGATCTGCATGGTTTATCAACTTGAAAATGTACAGACACATTCTAGGGAAGTCAGGGATCAAATATGTTTTAGCATTTCCAAATTAAATCAAATATTATTTATGTAGACCAACTAATGACAAATATGACAATCCCAGTCCTTACACCCTAGAATAAAACTGAGCTTTCCTGTATGTAAGAATGTTAAAGACAGAAATTCAGCCCCTGGCTCATTCTCATCACACAGCTGAACCAAACTGAGAACAGAACTGTGACAGCTGACTAGTCACTGCACAGTGTGTGTGAATGTTGGATAGTCATTTTTGGATCATTTTGGAAATTTTTGCAGTGACCAAATTCCAACATAGGAAGGGAATGGAGAGGGTGTTTCCAAAATTATTTGACCACCCAACAAGCAGTTCTGATAAAGCACTCCAACAATGTCAGGTGATGATATTTAATATTTTTCTTATTGCAGACAGATTTCATAAAATGTAGTTGTTTCTGAGGCAAATCTTGCTTTTGTAAATATTCACTAGCAAACCAAATGTCCATTAATCCTCTCAATTTCAATTGCACTCAATCTGTTGCTAGTACAGAATAATGCCAACTTTAGTTTTTAAGCAGTACTGTGTATAATGCTTCCTTTAAAGCAGCTTTCAAAACTATTTTGAAATGACAAATGTTTGGTTGTATTGGTGACCCTACTAGACTACTGAAAAGAAGAAAGTGACTTAGACTTAAACTGAAAATCACTAAGAATAATCGGAATGTTTTCCAAAGGTACTCACTCATGGAACTGACGGAGAGAGATGGGAAAATGTTTGTGGGGAAGCAGGAAGAGGAAGCAGGAAGGGTTTGTTGGTCGTGGTTAGTTTAGTTACTTCCAGGTTGAGGGTGAGCAGTATTGCAGCCTCCAATTACTCTGATCTCTGATTTCTGATCCAGGTCATATCAGGCCATAACAGGTAATCAGGACAGGCAGCAGAAAGACTGGAAGGTTGCAACACCAAGGTAGGTTAGCAGACGATCTGGCAGATTGCTGTGGCTAGTAGAGCTACTTATGAGAGGAGTTCAATAGGTGTTAGTAGTTTGGCTGTTTAGATGAGTGAAGCAGAGCAAAGAGAAAGGAGGACAGCAAATTGCTATATATGGAATGAAGCATACAGGCAGATGGCCTGAAAATCATGACAAACCTACAGATCAGAGCATATGAGGAACAGTTAATCCATCCACAGAGTTTGTAGCCATGAACAGACACAAGATGTATCTAGTTAACATTATCTGCAGATATTTTCCTCAAGGAAAATATACCTCAAGGCTAAGGCATCCTTCAACAGGGACTTAACCTCTAATCTATACATTGCCCTGACCTAGAGGCTAAAAATTATATTTTCCTTGTGAGAAATTAATAAAGCATATGTAAACACCCAGGTACTTATGATGGATCACATTGTATGAAAAGATGTAGGACAATTTCACTTCTGTTATTTATGATACATTTGAAGACGCTCTCAATATTTTCATAATAAAGACAGATCAAATGACTACCTGTGACACGAAACGAGTCATATTCACCTGGAAATACAGCCTGCTTCTCCAAAGCTCTCCAGCTCTACAGTATAAGATTTTCAGTACATTTCTGATTACTGTTTAGGTTATTTGTCTCAAATATTTTGGTGCATGTTTCTCTGCTCCCATTAGTTTAGTCATCTGACCACTGTTTTTCAGGATGAATCGCACTGATACATTCACTGCAAGATTGTATAAGCACCAAAGTGACTTGCTGGTGAATCAGTTTGGTGTAGCATTTAAAGTAGCAGCTAAAGACTCAATATTTCTCACAGTGGTTATGGGGACCATATCTCAAGCACAAAAGGAGGATAATATTGACTTTTGTTTGTCACATGGCTAACAATACAACCTGCAATGAATGGTATATTATAAATAAATATTGCAAAATACAGGTTTAAATGTTCTATACATCTATAAAGGTAACAATAGTGCACTAAAGACATATACATAAGACACATGTGGCAGCCTACAGAATATCAGAGACCTATAAGATATTTCCTATATGTTGTATTTCTACTTTCCTCCCTGCTGACCACATCAAAGTCTAGAAATTAAACTTTTCAGTATCTCTGGAGCCGTTTTACTAATTCATGAATTCTCGTTTTAACCTTCAGTGGTGTTTCACAGTAACTAGGGTTTGTGTCAGGCTGGAGACTTCAAAGCAGCAGGGGACATAAATCTGTTTGATCAAGCAGACACATAAAGGGCTGTAATCAAAACCTATTGGCATGGCACAGTGGATCAAGACTTAATTTGTTACACCCAGTTCAGCTCTGCAAATATGTGATCAATCGATGATTAAACCCACTGAATCAAAAATATTTGGGTTTTAGCATGAAAAACACTGATGCCCCAATTTAGGTGGTTGTTATTACCTCCAAAAAGACATGTTTATTGTGCAAGCTGAATTAATTTGCCTCCAATGGATATATGTATAATATCTGTGATCAAGGACAACAAACGTCATAGGAGAAAAAAACTTCCCAGTTGAGTGCTATTCTCAGCAGTGCTGGTGGTTATCTGGCAGGCTATAAAAAAACAGGATTATTCTGAGCCAACAACTGAAACAAGACCTTAGTGCTGAAACTTTAGAAACAATATATTATTTACATCCAAGCCATATAGCAGACATGAGAGAATATTTATTTCTGAGTGAAATGCTGTGTTAGTCTGGTATTTCAGCTTGTGTGTGGCCCCTGGAGATTTGACCTGATTCTACTGTTATAACCCCTTTAAGAATCAACTCAAATTGTAAATGAGTCTGATACTTCATGTACAGTACCTATAAAAAGTATTTACCCTTTTATTGACATTATAAATCAATCATGGTCAATATAAGTTGGCGACTTTGACAAAAAATATTCTGAAAAATACCTCAATAATGTCAGAGTGAAAATAGGTTTCTACAAAGTAATGTCAATTAAATAAAAATATGTAAGGTGAAATCAGTGTTTGCATTAATATTCACCCCCTTCGGGTCAGTATTTAGTAGATGCACTGTGTGGATAGGTCTCAAAAAGGCTTGGGGATCAGGTGTAAATAGTCTTTTTCAAATCCATTCACAACTTCTCTATTGGATTAAGGTCTGGGCTTGACTTGGCCACTCCAGAACATTCACCTTGTTGTCAGTAGACCATGTCTGTGGAGCTTTCGCTGTATGCTTTGAGTCATTGTCTAGCTGGAAAACAAATCTTCTTCTAAGCCATAGTTGTCTTGCAGACTGAATAACACTGTCCTCCAGGATTGTTATATTTGGACTAATTCATCTTAGCCTCTACCTTAACAAGTCTTCCAGTGCTGCCGAGAAGCATCCCCACAGCATGATGCTGCCACAAATGTGTTTCACAGCGATGTATTTGTGGTGATCAGTGTTTGGTGTCTGCCAAACATACCATCTTGTCTGATGGCCAGAAAGCACTATTTTGGTCTCATCAGCCAAAAACACCTTCTTCCACTTGACCATGGAGTCTTTCACATGCCTTTTGCAGAACTCAAGTCATAATTTAACATTAGTTTTCTTCAACGATTTGATTTATAGTGTCAATAAAAGGGTGAAACATCCAAGGGGATGAATACTTTTTATAGGCATAGTATCACCCACTAATTAATTGCAAAAGCCCCACACCAAGAATAAAGATTAGACAGAGTGAAACGCCTAGACAAACTCTAACTTGAACATGCCTATTAGCGCCTCTAAAGCAAATTAATTTTTATAGCACATATACAGAGTGTGTCACAGTAAAATTAAATGCGTTAAAAATTATAAAATACAACACTATACCACAAATAAAACATGAAAGAACATACATTATATACACAACTTACTAACAAAGAAAAATAATACTAATAATAATACATAATATATAATATAACTAATAATACATAAATACAGAAAAAACATGACATAAGTTAGCCAATACATAAAAGTACTAAACTTAAGCCAAAGGCTTTGTAAACAGAAGTCTGAATTTTAATGAAACACCATGTATGTGTGTGTATATTTGTGGGAGGAATATTATCACAAATTGGAGAACAGGCCACAGACTGGGACAAACTTTTTACTGGGAGTCTTACAGCATAAAGCCGCGTGACTTGGAAAAATGCGTTTTCACTTGTAGCTCACTCGAGTAATGTCTACATATGTTCAGGGTTGTAAAGCATATCAGAAAGCAGCTTATACCACTGCCATGCTAATCTTTAAAGTAGCCATTTTTCAGCTAGCAGCTAGCAACTAACAGCAGCTAGGAGACCTGCCGTGGAGGTATACATCATGAGTGACGTAGTTGCAGAAACAGGATGGGAGGGGCAAGGAGTGGAGTGAGAAGTTGTGGCTGTAGTCTTTGTTTTGGTTCAAAGGAACCCATCTGAAATTAGTTATTTCCCCTTTAAAAATGACTCACAATGATTCGACTTGATGTTGTTACTTTTCCCCTAACGTTTGCCCTTTTCTAATCTCATTCAGCTTAACACAAACCAGTGTTTGAGATTTAGGGCAGCAATGGATGGATTAGAACATACAGACAGAATATAACAGAGAGAAAGAGACCAGTCTCATACACAACACAGTGTGCCTTTGAGGTGGTATTTCATGTAATTAATCTGCCTAGCTTCACTAGACTAATGCCATATTTCACAATGACAGTAATAATGTGTAATTATATGATGTTGTTAAATGTTGTTGGTGTTTAAACATGTAATTTAGGTAGAGAAATGGAGCATATAATGTATTTTACATCTAATCACTGAGTTTTTCCTGAGGAACCGAAGGAGTGAAGCTTTGCATTTCAATAAAACAGCTTGATTAAGGAGTATGGTTATCGCTGTTGTTGTTTTTCGGCAGATACTGTTTACTCTGAGCTCTGCCTCCCAAAATTTCTCCCTCCGCCCTTCTTGTGGAGACAACTCAAAGACCCCCTGCTGGCAGCTCAGCAGAGCAGCTTTATCTGGGTTCTCCGCTCTCCCGTCTTTCCACAAGCCTCTTCTTATTGTGTCACCCCAATATGTCAGCCACAAGCTGCAAGTCACAGTCACAAACTGCATCTCAGGGATGAGAGAGCCATTCATTAGAGCATTACCACCAGCTCTCCCAACAAAGGCTTACTGTTTCATTTCCCATCACTCCATATGCATGTAAATTAATACGAATAAAGAGGTAAAGAAGTGAATGTTCTGTTGACAACTGTTAAGGGAATTTATGTGTAGAGCAAGTTATCTCTTCAAAAGATAATTTGAAAATATTTTGTACACAAAAAGCTACAAAAAACATAATGCGCATAGCTGTATAAAATATGTACATTATGTACACTATCAAGAAAGGTATGAAAGCCAAGCTAGTGAAACACATTGACTTGTGATTTCAAAGTCATTTCATATTAGTGGCTGTTTAGATCTTAGTTTCCACCAGCTGCTCTGAAGGGACATAAGTCCCCTTTGGGTATTTTAGATGTCGTAAGTTTGTCTTTGATGAGAGTTTAGGCCTAACTAAGATTACAGTGTTATAACAAAGGCTGCTGAGTGCAGGGAACCTGATCACAAGCATGGATGGGGTACTTTTTAAGCCAAATGAAAACAGACTTTATCTCAAACCCCATGAACTCATAATTCTGATTTGGTCATGGCATTGCTGATGTCAAACCTTGTTGTAGAGAGAACATTTAATGTCATAATAAGCATGTAAAATTAATACTTAGACATCCGTTCTGAATACAAACCACAATATACAGTACCAACCAAAATCAAATCTTTGACTACTTGGAGAGCTTTTATGACATCTTTCTAGATAAAATAAACTTCCATGCTTTGACTCAAAGTTGGATTTGGAAAGTATTTCTGATATAGTTTGTCAGTTTACTTCTTGCAGGAGTGCTCAGCCAAAGCAAACAAATTCAACTACTCTCACAAGAATGAGGAAGTTCACTTATTTTAGTTGTTTACTCAGTGGGGTGCCGTGGTATGTTTACCTCAATAATTATGTGAAATGTGAGTCCCTTAAAAGTTATCTGTCCTACATTATAACATACTTTGGTTTTCCACTGGAGAAAACTGAACCAGGCTTCCATAACAAAAGTCAACATTTAGACTTTTTGTTGAATTACGAGCACTGGAGGAACTCAACCTTTTAAAATATATTTATTGCCAGAAACAAACTCATTCTTCTCATAAGCTAGTTCCAGGATAAAATACTGTCCTTTCACTGAATGAATCTAGTTTGCTGAGTCATAAAAAAGGAGGTGAACATATATCTCCAGCTTGTAGGCCCCTCCCTCTGCATCCATCCCATTTCTGTCCATGTATTTCCCCAGATTTTTATGTGAGTCAACTCACTCTCTTTGTTTTATCAGCTCTCTCCACAGCAGCCTAAGAAAATTAATTTTATTCATGTAAGCAAAGTACTGTCACTGCAGTAATTTGGTAAGAAAGACTTTATTTCATTTCCTTTCTGGCTGTATTGATCTGTGGAGCTATGTGAGGCCTGTGGTGAGATTATATTCCATGCAGAGTCCACATAGGACAAACTGAACCGCGTGGGCTCAGGCAGGTAGGCAGGACTCCTGCAGCATAAACTAACATGTCAGCCATTCTGTCATCCAATAAACCCCACTTTTCCTCTAGGGGCACATTTAAAATAGATTTCAAATACTATACTTCCTGTCATTAATGTTTTAGTGGTGTATTAGACTTTTATGATTTTTAAACATTGAACTCTTGTTTTCTCACCATGTTACAGTGTTAGAAACTGCACTGCAGTGTTGGCCAATTCAGTGAGAAAAAAAAAACATGGAAAGTTTTTATTTGCAGACCGTGAACATTAACCCATACTGGCAAATAGTCATACATCAAGTGTCTTCTACATGAGACTAAAAGTGACAAAGACATGGAGTTGGCATTACAGTACTGGAATAATATGTAGGCTACCAACTAACAGGACTAAGACCGCAGCCATTCTACCTGCTTATTGAGGCTGTACATTTGAATAACTATGCTTTGAGTTAAAAGCTAATATCAACATTTAAACACGAAAACTCAAAGTCTAGCATGTTTACATCTGTTAGCGTGCTCGCATTTGCTTATCTGCAAGTATCAAATACTAGCCAAATGACCTGGTCTTGCTTGGGACTTTGGTAACTTTTTAAACAAACCCCCACCCCCATCTAACCTACTACCCCTAAGGATTTGGATTGTGGACTTGAGAAACTTGGACTGTGGATTATGGATTGTGTTTAAAGTGACCTAGAGGAGTGTATTAAGGAGTTGGACAACAGCCATTTTCTCCCTGTCTACCTTGAGCCACCAGCTCTCCTGCAGTCATGTCCTGGTTCTTGTCACTTCACTCTCACTCAGTGCAACTCACCCTGAATCTTATCCAAGTAAGCTAGAAATAACAACTACAATTACAAATTACCTTTGTAACCTTACCTTACCTTGACCTACTCCCAGATTTCCTGAACTCTACTTCGTCTCTTCTACACTAGCAAGACCACAAGCCCCCTTGTGGTCCAGCGGTTTTATTACACCTCACCTTCAAGGCTCCCTAGGACAGGGGTAGGTAACCCTGGTCCTAAAGAGCCGCAGCCCTGCTTGTTTCCCAACTCTGCCTGCACTTATACCTCCTGATTGGCTGAACACACTAGAGCCAGGTAATCAACAGTGGGAGGTTGCAGGAGTGAAGCTTTGTGTCCACACTTTTGCTTAGTAATCTTGTCATAAAAATTCATAGTCAGACCTGCAGAGAAACACTGGGTCCTATTTTTGGCAGTAGGACACCAATGGGAGGTCAAACAGCAAGCCTAAGATGCTAAGTGTGCTAATTTTCAACTGTAGGAATGGTCCTATTTTGGAGTCTATAAGCAACAGACAGATAATGGGCTGTGTTCATACAAATTAGCAGATATTTGGTTCAACTAATTTAAGTAATCAGAATGCTTGATACTCCATCTACCTGATTTTAGGAGAGCCTAAGTGAAACATTGCTACTGATGCTCAAGGAAAAGTTTGATAAGGGTGATTATAAAGGCCGGTATAGGCCTATTCACCCTCTGGGGACTATGGATGTCAATTGGAAATGTTGTTGCGATACACTTAATATGCTTTGAAATACTTCAGTTTGGCCTGAAGTCGTAGACTGACTAACAGGCTCACAGGGTCCATTCCCAGAGACATGCTGCTAGCTGTGCTAAAGACCATATCTACCATACTTATAAAATGTTATTAACTGGTCTGACAGAAGAAAACATCACTGAAGAAGAACAGTGAGAGGCAGGGCTATATATTCTATATGAAATGAAGACGAGTTTTGTGAATATGTGTGTGCAGATCACCTCAAAGGTATAGGGAAGACATTGAAAGTTGAAAAATCTGCATTCAACATCAACATTTGATAAACTCAGAGACAGATAAATATTATCTATTTGTATGTTGCCTAAATTCAGCCTGAATAAACTAGTTTAAAAACATATCTGATATCCCACTCCACTACTATATCTTATAAAAAAAACCAAGAGATGTACAGTAAATGAAAGGGTCCAAAAATATATCCCGTACATATTTTTAAGGTCTAGGTCTAAATTACTGTATATACTGAAGTACTAAAGACTTTTCTACAAAATTGGACTCAGATCCCAATTGGATTGGATTTGGCATACAATTATATGAATAAAAGAACTGCAGTTTATTATTGTAAAATTATTTGTTACCACCGTGACGAATGTCCAGAACTATTGGAAACTGTTCATCTTAACATTAAGATAAAAGTGAAATTTTCAATTTTAGTGATATTGATTTTTTCTTTTTAGATAAAACACTTGATTGAAGTAATAGTTACACATTTTGTGCAATGCACTTACATATTAATTTCCTGCCAATATTTAGATGAGAAGCTGATACCTGATACTTCTTAGTTAAGTATGAAGCTACAGCTGATTAGTGTAATTTCACATGAAGAGTATAAAAGTGAAGTTTAAAAATCAAATAAAAAATTCTGAGTAAAGTTAGTTAGATAAACACATTTAACTCAAGTTGAAGTAATGGATCAAAGTAGCAGCTCTTCAAAGACCGGCCACTTGTCCTTTTATAAATGTGAATCGTGATCAGAGACTAAATGTCCTTGGCAGCAAGACTTAGTGTGAAAATAAAAATCAAAGGTTGAAGCATGAATTTTAGAGGCAAAGTCTAAAATTGAAGACACTGTGATATTCAAAAACTCAGGAGTTCTGTATATGAATGTCAAAATAACCTGTAGTAACGGCTTTGTTACAGCCTAAAACAGCAGGGGATAAAGCAGCATTTGGTTTGAAGAAGGGTAGATAACACATCAAAACACTGTTCTGTAACTTATAGATTATGTAGATCATTTTAATCCTGAGCGCACTGAAGATGCACTAAAAACAGCAAGGCCGGGCTGCATTCAAAATGTTTTTGAACACAAAAGCAAGACCTCCTAGGTGGCAACTGGTCTTGGGAAGCTGATAAATAGAGCTTGAAATCTGAGACTCAGTTGGATGTGTTCATTCGACACGGCCTCATTTCAGTCAAGAAGGGGAACTCCATGAAAAACACATAGAATGTTAAGATATACAGACAGAAACCTTTAAAGCAAACTATGAAGCATCAGGGCTAATCATCTTTTACTTATCTTTTACAATATTGTGAGTCTAGCAAATTATTATTTATCAATACAAAACAATACATTCACCAACAAACTGCCACTGTAGCTGGTCTGACACAACTCTGTTTCACTAATTACAAAATCAGGAAGGTGGCAAATACTTTTTAGTTTTCAGTTAATGGACTTGTGGTTGAGATAATTTATTGGAACACGGTTGTTTACCTTATAAGTTATATTATGTTAATATCATGCATTCCTGTACATGCCGAACTGCAGGCTGCATGGTGTAGAATTCTGAAGAGACTGCTTGGGAGACCGTGAGCCACATTTATTCATGTACAACAGTCAGACATTATACTCGGCGCTTGTTAGGTGGTTGGGCTGTTAGCTTGGGGATTCTGCTCCTGCTGCCTGCAGAGTTTGATGAGACTTGCTGCTGCAGTGTGGTAGATGGTGAAAATGTTTCGTCAAGTTATTTTTAATAATTGTTTTGCATATTGATTTAAATATCCTTATAATTTACAGTTCATTATATATTAGTAGTAGAATAGTAGAATCACTCATACTAGGTAAAATGAAAAATGTAAGGATGTTATCAGCATCATGTAGACTACAGATTCATATTTTGTATAGAAAAGGAAGCATAAAATGTTTTAGGTCCACTCTGTCTACATCAGATTCAAATCAATACTATATCAATAATTGAATACATTCCCAAGTCCAAACCCAAGTATACCAAGAGTCACAACACTGATTTCATTCCACCATTAAATCTTAGAGATCCTTTTCTGGAAAAACACACTTTATAATATTTTAGCATATTGAAGCCTATTCAGCTAAATGTTACATGTATTTTGCACAGAGAAATACTGTTCTCTATCTCTCATGAGGGGATATCTTGAGCCAATAGTGACAAGAGGAAGAATTACAATAACCAAAATCTTTGAGTTTTCATGTAGGCAGAGAGAGTGTTGTATTAAGACTTGAAAACATATGCATCTGTCCTTCAATTAAAAATGTTTCTGCAGAGCTCCTATAGAAATAAATGACCTCGGTAAACACAATGTAAGAGTGAAAATAATCTGTCTGTATTAGTGTGTGCATGTGCATGCAGACATACAAAACATCAGAGTTTGTCATGTCATTCAAATGGCTAATAAATCAGCCTTGACCTGGGTTTAATTGCCCCCTGAGCAACCGTTTCATTGTTTTAAATGCCTCTTCACCATGGCATGGCAGAACAATAACTTCTTGCTGGGAGGTTTTTAAGACAACCCAGTAACAAATGCCGTCGGTGGTGCTGGAATTGCTTTCTTGAGACAAGCTGAACAACCAAGCTTCGCATTATGCTTCTTCACGGAATCGATCCCTCAGAAAGGATGTTACTTGAATTAGGCCTCTTGCTCAGAGACTGTTTCTAAGCACTAAAATGGTCCAATGTTTATTCATCGTCCTGGGCTCTTTATCAGGGGGATAGAAATCAATGGTTGAAAGAGAATGGGTCCATTTGAAAGTATACTCTTAATTTTTTTAATTTGCTTATCCAGTCAAGCAAATTCAAAGAAATAAAAAATCCTTTAAACTATTATTTCAACCCCACACCTCATTTACTCCTTATTACACGTAAGTAAATATTGTCTCACAAACCTCCAGTTCATTCTCTAAACATGCATTACCAAAATGAAAGTCGAGCATAATAAAAATGTTCTTAATGTATCTTATTTCAATCTGAGCACATCATGACCAATAGTGCAGCACCACCAGACTTATATACATGTCTGTTTTTCCAGTCTGCTATATATAAATAATACATAAATGCATAGCAAATACATTAAACAATGAAGAAAACAAATATTAAAAAAATAACATAGACATTTAAA